>ML810058.1:36334-108979 GCA_009831015.1 Picea engelmannii
CCAATTGTTGAGGTGTCAACCTTGTAGGTTGAGGTGTTTTAGAAGAAGAAGCATTATTCTCTCTATAGATGTTAGGATTGGTCCTTCTAGTAGCCATAGCCATATTTTTACTTTCAACATTTCTTGCCACCTTAAATGCATTCTCCAATGATTTGGGTTACCGAAGGCGAACCTCATGTTGAATGTTATCCTTTAAAATTCCTATGAATACATCAATCAAGTGCTCATCTAGAATATTTGTTACCTTTATATTCAATCTTTGGAAGTTATCAATGTGCTCGGTAATTGAACCCTTTTACTTGAGATTTATCAATTGGATAAAGAAGGTATTGCTCCTTGTATCCTCATAGTGTGCTATCATTTCTTCCATGAAAATTTTCCAAGTGATGAGTGATTTTCAAGAACAAAGCCATCGATACCATACATATTAATTAGGTTCTAAATATAAAGAAGCAATTTGTACCTTTTGTGTATGTGGCATATTATGTAGATCAAAGAATTGCTCCATCTGAAGTATCCATGTGATTGGGTCCTTGCCATCAAACTTCCTCATATCGATCTTAGGAACGTGGTTGGTCTTCAACCCAAAGTTCGAGTTTCTCCATTCTTGATTCAACTTCCTTGTGTCCTCATCATGAATTTCATGGGACACATTTTCACTTTCAGGTGTCCTCTCTATTAGGAAATTTTTCAATCCTTCCATGATCTCCTCTTTTAAACCATTCATCTTAGTATCCAACTTAGCTTCCATTGAATCCATCATCTCTTGTAGTTCATCATTGGTTACTGTCTTCTTTTGTAAATCATTTATGTCCCTACGCATTTCTTCACCTTCATCAAGAGTCCAAGTAGGATTGTTTGGAGGCTTATTTGGTGTAGAATTTCCCTTTTTTGGTGGCATGTTGGCCAAGTATCACTTTAAACCTTGATTTTGAGGTGGTTCTGCTAAACAATCTTCCTTTTATTGTATATCCAAAATTTCGGCCCTTCTGAGTATGAAATTTTATTTGTTGTAGGTCTCTAATATTTCTTCTCTTCAATGCCACACGTCTAATAAAAATTGGATGTGCCAAGTGGAATTTATGGTAACTTCCCCGCAACTTGTTGTTTTTTGGCCTTTCCAGGAGATATCACTTGTATAGCATTCCCCGCACAAAATAATTGATATAAATTTCTGAAACTAGTACCAGAACTACTAAGGTCTGTCCACTATCCAATGCAACTAGTCTCACTCAATTTGGATACTCTAGTAATAATTTATGATTTTTTTACCTGGAACACCTGCTTGAGACTAGTCAATAGGACTAGTCATATACCCTATCTTCCACAGGGTGTATATACAAATTTAAGATGAAACAGAAGCTGAAATTGCTACCACAGATAAATTACTAATTTTTGCGAATATCCTCCGGAGTTCATGCTCTGAAACATTACAGAAAAAAATTTATAGCAAAAATTCCGCAATGACTCAATTTAGGATGATTCCAGAACCCTATCTTACAAAGGTTGTATCTCCGAAATTATAAGGCCTCAGGATTTGAAATTTTAACCCAACGTACCTTGATCCGTCTACTAAATATCCTCCAAGTCGTTACTTATGAATCGTTGTAGGAAAAAAGTTATAGTGGAAATTCCACAGTGTCTCAGATGTAGTAGCGAAACCCCAAGACCTTGAGCTCTGATACCATATGTTAAGAACCAAATATCAAGATCGCATAGAAAAACCTCAGAAAAAGTACTCAACGCCTTGAAAAAGAGATAATTTCAGATAATAAGCCTCTTCGAGGGGGCAATCTCCTTTTACCCCACATAAATGTTCAAGTACAAGATGATTCCAAATGAAAATGTCTCCTTGGTATATATAGGAGACTAGGAGGTATAATTACAACTAATGGAATAAAGTTGACATAAATAAAATAACATTACTAATGTAATATGCCCCAATTAAGGGGTAATGAGCCAATATTAGGGCTTAACATGGTGTAAAAGAGGGAGTATGGGAAGAAAATAAGTTCCATTGAGTGGGAGTGGTGTAATATAGTAAACGCCATTCAATGGGAGTGGTGTAAATAAATAAGCAACATTAAGGGGAAGTGGTTTGAAGCAACGAGCCCAATTGATAAAGAGAGTGGCATCATGTTGCATAGAAGTTAAAAAATCTAAAGAAGAAGATGAAATAGTCATGGTGGTAATGTGGTGTTACCTAAACCTAAATATTATAGAGGAAAATAGTGAAGAGGATAAGGACATGATCACTAGATACAAAAAGAGAAGAGTAAAGTGGAGGAGAGTGTGGAAAAGGAGGAAGCAAAAAATAAAGAAAAGAGAGATATTCAATGGTTATTGTTTTATCAATGACCTTGTGAGTAGGATGTTCACATTTCCAACCAAGGAATTTTGATGCAAGAGCATCCTTGGGAATTTGACAATCCTGCACACCCAAAAAATATTTTTAGTTATGCACAGACAATGGTTTGGTATTTTTCTCAGAACGCTCACATTTCTTGAAATCAGAAGTTGAAATTTGGATATGTTTTATAAAATATCATATTTTACCTATCACATTGAATTTTAGAAGAAAATATTGACTCTAGTCCCCATGCCCAAGCTCAAAACTAGCTGTGTATAGAAATTCTTTCTCACTGATATTAGTATTTTGAATATAGCATGTTAATTTATTGGAATAAGGGTCTTAAATTTGGATATGATATCATGTAAAAATATTTATACATTCTCACCAAATTTCAGCAATATTTTATGTTGTTTGGGTGACGAAAACTAGCACACAGTAAGTTCTAGATTTTATTTCTATACTGACAAAGGACTAGTATATTGATCAGTGAACCTCCATACTTTAGATTTATGTTGTAGAGAAAAAATCCCTGTATATTATCACCAAATTTAATAAAAAATTATTGATATTAAGTACCATGACTAAGACACACTTGTTTAGAGACTGTGAATAGTATTTTCCAGAAATAGGGGTTTAGTGTTTTTACTTTCCCATAGCTAGTATTGGGTTTTAAAGTATAATTTTTTTTTAGCATGTACATGAAGTATATCTCTCTCTACACACACACACACACAATTCCATCGAAAAATATAGAGTTTAAGGGGTTCAAAAAATTCAAAATAGTAAGTTTAAGGGGTTGAAATAATTCAATTACAGAGTGAAATAGAAAATGACAAAATTTGGAAGATAAGGAGTCAATTATTAACAATTTATTAATTGTAAAAGTGTTTGAGTTACCAAAGAAAATGAAAACACTTGGGAGCCAAATAGTTATGGCCCCATAGATTAAACACTTGAGATATTTATGTAAAAGGGGCATTTGGATCTCGATTATTTTGTAAAAGGGTGATTTGTAAATTGTCATGGATATTATAATGAGAAAATTTGTCACAATGGATCTAATAAAATACTTAAATATTTACTGTGAAGGTTAATTTCCTTTAGATCTCAAAAATATTTAATTATGGTTTTTTTAATTAAAATGTATGAAACAATTGAAATGCAAAAATAGAGAACAAAAATAAATACACACACACCATCCACAAATAAACACAATTTATAATCTGGGAAACCCAATACGGGATAAAACCTAGTTATAAGGTGAGGCAACTTTTCTCTCTTTTCATCAAATGCAAGTACAAATAAAGAGACACTCTCCGTGGAGTTTACTATGACACTATGGCCTGTATGGATTCTACAAAATCTCTCCTCCTCTATTATGCTCTCAAAATACCACTTCTCGTTTCTCTGCTCAACTATGGAACAAATACAATTCTAAATAATGGAATCTCTTCTCCTCCTAGTGGCCCAGTATTTAACATCTCTCGATAGCCATATAGGGGTAGGGTTTTGACTTCCTCAACCCTAAATTGTGGTAAGGTTTTGTAACTTCTAGAATATTATTGAAAGTTCGTACATGGATAGGTCCATATTCATGAGTAATGGGGACTGACATGGCATCCACTTGAACCATGGTGGTCAACACAGTAGGTCAATTTGCAAGAGGCATAATTTTTGCATATGAGCTCTGATTGATGCAATTTTTTCACTGTTTGAAAGGTGTCGATGTGTAGAATAGTGTCAAGGAGTCATATCTAAAGCTAGGAAAGTTTTGACCCCAAAAAATTCCATTCGATTCCTCAAAATGTCTCCATAAGGTTTCAAAACCTAATTTTCCACACCGAGACTTGTCATTAGAATGACTTTTCAAGCTAATTCATCCAAATTTTTCCACTCTGAAAGCCTAGAGATAGATGAAAAATAATATAATTATCCAATCTGGATCAAAGGGGCATGTGAGAGTTGGTCATTAGATTCTAATAAAATAACGTTGAATTAGTTTATGAAAGTTTTGTTGTGTATTAATATTAATTATTCATGTGTTATGTATTGGATTTTATTCTCTACTTAGTGTATGTTATGTGTGATTTTGTTGTGTGACTTTGATTTCCAGGGTGTGGAATCTCTCCCCGCTACATCATATGGTAACATAGCTTCCATTGTGTGACTGTAATTTGTAGCCTTGTGCTACATCACCACCTCTCAACCTATTTCTTCTAACTCTCTAACTCTCTTCTCCTTACTTGACCACATGATGACCTTGTCAGTCGACCCCGTTAGTGTTATCCCCAAACTCTTACTAAGATTTTACAATGTGATCATGTATATGTTCCATTTAAAATATATGAATAAGTATAGGCAGAACAACAAAGAAAGTATCATGCACGTACAATATGTTATGAAATATAAAGTTCCTTTTGGGATTTTGTGGGACCTTTAAGGTGAGTTTCAACCACTTTGGTAAGATTGGGACCATTGTTTGCATTAAAAAACAAATTTTGACAAAACCTAGTTGAAAGTTCATAGTTATTATGTTCCTCAATTTAATTTTAGTACTAAGTTGGAAAGGGTAGAGAGTATCGTTCACTGTGATTGGTTCTCCATTTTTATTTATTTATTGCAATAAAACCTTTCATGTGTATTGTCTTAGTTGTGGTTTTCATTTTATCCCTAGAGTATTAGTTCTTCTATTATACTTTAATAGAGTGAAAAATTGAAATACTTTGTGAACCAGTGAAATGTGCTATACACCAAAAAATTTAAGGTTGTGAGGTAAAATAGGTATATTTCATCACAATGCTACAATAAATTATTTATTTGTAAATTTCCATGGATATTCCATCAGAATGGATCGTTGCAACATATCTTATAATATTCTAAACTATTGGAATGTTCAGACTAAATTTCCTTACATCCCAAATTAATTAATTACTAGCTTTGCTTGAATTTATGAAAATAACTAAATATGAAAATGAAATAAATGAGTAAAATAACACACTTAATAACTTTTGGGGAAGGGGTGTAATTGGGGGTCCCTTGAGGGGTCATTGTACCATTCCTGAACATACTTATCACTTTCAAATTGTCACATTCATATCACATTGCCCCCCTTCTAGGCCCTTTGTCTTTAGTGACCCAAGAAGGGCATGTACCTCATTTCATGGGAAGAAGGGTTTGAAGGCCCAGAGGGATGATGGATGGAAAAAGATAAGAGCCTAAAATGTAAACCTTTTGGAATATCATCCAAAGAGGTCTTGAGAGCAATGAAAATATTCTCCTAAAAAAAATCAAAGACAAGTAAAAGAAAAATAACATTATATACATGTCCCCACTTGTTGAGGTGTGTACACTCATGCGGTGTCCCTTTCTTTCCTTGCATATGGAACTCTATGTACCTTTAAATTCAAGTGGGTCTTGTGGTGCTTCCCCCCAAGATAATAAATTTCACTCTAGGGAAAACCCAAGGATTTGGACTATTGATTAATTAATGGCAATGAATGGGCTTGGAAAAAGGATGCATTGAAAACAAATGTGCAACACACCCTCTACAAAGGCACCTATAAATGAGACAATACTAGCCCTTGTATGTCATGAAACCAATTGACCTCTGAAGTCTAAACCCCTATCAACCTCATCATCCACTACATGAACTTGAAGGGGAACTCTTGGGAGAATCCCCTACTTGAGGTTTTTGGTATACCCAATAGGACTTCTACGACACCCCTCTCATACCTAAACTTGGTCAATTGTATAGGGTATTTGAGAATTTGTTTGATTTGATGAGGTCATTTTGATGCACATGTTTAGGTGCCTTGTTTATTAGATGTGGTTTTCACTTTCCATGATATTTTGACTTGATATCCTTGGAGGGTGTGCCTATTTTTTTTCCAGGACCTTGTTGGTGGACAGTTTTGGAGGAACAAGCCTAGCTTGGGCTTCCATGGGGCTTGAAGCCCACAGGTTGGATGACAAGGGAACACATGCATAATCATGATTAATTTCCTTTGGAGGCATAGTATACACTTTGTAAGACATAACCTATCCTTCAAATTCCAAAAAACTTGCCTACGAGAGGAAAAACATCACTTTTGGAGGCTTGACATCACCTAGGGCTAAGTTTTGGTGGTGATGGAGGTGTTGCTTATTGACACATGGCACCTTTTGAAGGAAGGAGGATTTGAACCATGAGGAAGAGGCTTATATAGTGACATGTGGCCTTTGGAGGCCCATCCATGCTTCCCTAACTCCAACGACTTGTTACAATTGTCTAAACGTCTCCCTAAAGGGGTGATGTCATCTTGTTTTAGGGTTTCTAATGTGAAAAAAATGTAAATTAAATATTGTTATTTGTTTAAAGGTGTAAGATAATGGTTGTTGACCCCTTATGTTATGTTTTATCCTAATTAAGTGGACAAACTATGTCTAAGACATTTTGTATAAATAAAGATAATTTTGATCTCATTTAAACATGGCTCTCCCTTGTGGAGAAGGATACTTAGCTAAAATTTTTGCTACTCTTGGAGCATTTCATTTCTCTTTTGCAATTATTATGTTTTATCTTTCTATTGATGGATAAAAGTGGTGCGCTACACTTGGAGGATTTTTCTCATTCTTAAATATGGGATTTTCTTGGTCAAGGAGCGTCTAATCTTGCAATTGTTTGGAATTGGTAAGGATAATTTTCA
This sequence comes from Picea engelmannii, assembly GCA_009831015.1. NCBI lineage: Eukaryota > Viridiplantae > Streptophyta > Pinopsida > Pinales > Pinaceae > Picea > Picea engelmannii. The sequence goes on from ML810058.1 coordinate 43,373, forward strand.
CTTATTGTCTAAAATTATTGCTTCTTCCATACTTTTTAGTGGATAAAACCTTGGAGGAGTATAAGGGCATACACCCTCCCCAAGATTCAATTATTTTCTTTTGAAAGGTCGTTAATTTCAAGGTTTCTTGGAGAACTACAAGGGGATCCATTCATACATCACCACTATAATGTCCCATGCCACCCAGGTTGGGCCATGATTGTTTTTTTTTTTCTCTCTGTGGAACATATTGTAACATACCCAACAATCAGCTGAGCTATGCCACATAACTTTTTCGAACTGCATGTAATTAAAACATATACACACAAAACTATTGTGGAAATTTATATTTAATACGTAAAAATACAAATACATTTCATAAATGCACGTATTCATATTGAAATAACCGTAAACATATACATGCAACATATATAGACAAAACCATAAATATAAATATAGTTATAAGCACACATAGGATAAACCCATAAAAATAAACACGCAAATAATAATGCATCATGTAAATTTATCACTCAATTGACACTTATCTTGGTAAGAATATCACCAACTACGTGCATACCTTCCATGAACCTCTCAGCCTTAGACCACACTGTTCATCACTCTCAGCAGTGGGTCACCGTCGAGATGGGAATAAACTCCACCTGGGTAAAGGGGTTCCTAACCAGGCTAATGGATCATAGACAATAGGAAAGACTCCATCACAGGTGCCAACTCAAACTAACATCTTATAGTCCCTCGTTCTCCACATGCCTATCCCACACTAGGAATTGTGCCCCTTTTCTTCTCAATAGTCCTTCGGCTACCCCACTTCCTTTACGGGCTTCAGCAACAGGCTGGAAAAGAAGTCTCAGATCCCAGTAGATGCAGCTTAGCACCTTCAGGTAATCAATTCCCAACAATTCTCTCACCTAGAGAGATTTCTCACGAGCCTTCCAACCCGCCTCTTCAATATCCCACGGGCCTGAAAACCTGCTTCTTCAGTCCAGATCCCTAGCTAACTAGCTACACCAACAAATATCGTTTTGGATACAGGTTCAGGTATAGTGATAGGAAGGTACCGAAGATAGCTCTCTGAGTGAGTGAGTGATCATCAAACAATGGCTTATTGATGGCAGGAATGATGGAAAAGCTGGGAAAATGAACTAAGTCCAAACTATATGCATGCATGTCCCCAACTTGACACTTGTCATGTTGGGAGATACTTTGGCCCACTTGTCCTCAGCATTAGAACTTAGGATAAAATAATTATCCATACTTTATAAGATTAAGAAATATTAATATAATATTCCTTTTTGGATTAAGCTCCCTAACTTATCCCTTTTCCTTAACTTTTAGCCCCTCCCTTTACCTAACTAGTGGATTTTAGTCCCCCATACTCTTTTATCATGGTCGGTCTGCGTGCATCGATGTATTTTATATTAATGATGAGAAATATACAAAAATAGGCACACTGGACTTTAGCATCTCACCAGCTTAAGTACATTTTCATTTACATTTACCATTGGGTTCAGCCTAGGGATATTACAATACCCTTCCCTTATTTATGCATTGTCCTCAGTGCATCATGTACACATATACAACAAGAATTTCAAAAATCCTCAAAAAGATGTGGGTATTCTACCTGAATTGCATCCTCATGCTCCCAAGTAGCATACTCAAGACCGTACAAGGTCCATTGGACCTTTACAATCCCTACGGCTCGATTCTGAAGCAGTTTGATTTTTCGATACAGAATGCGTACGCAATGTACTTGAAAATCGCCTTCTTGCTCCACCTGAATCACATTCCAATCAATAACATGATTAGCATAATGTATATATTTCTTGAGAAATGGTACATGGAATACATTATGAACAGACATAGATGCAGGCAATGAAATCATATAAGCTATTGGACCAATCCTCTCTAGGATTTCAAATGGCCCACAGTAGCGAGATGCCAACTTTGAACAATTTCCCAACTTCAGGGAACTTTTGTTGGTTTTCACTTTTAGGAATACATGGTCTCCAAATTTAGATTCTCTTTGATTTATTCCCGTATCAACATAGTTTTTCTACCTATCTTGGGCAGTTTTTAATTTATTTATTTTTTTCATCATTTGCTCCTCCATTTCCCTAAGAAAATCTGGCCCAACTACTGCTCTATCTACTGGGATTATCCCAACATACTGGTGTGTTGCACTTTTTGCCATAAAGTGCCTCAAATGGGCTCATCTTTAGAGATGTTTGGTACCCATTTTTATAAGCAAACTCTACCAAGTGTAGGTAGTCTTCCCATTTTGATGGTTTATCGATCACATACATCCTCAACATATCTTCAATCACTTGATTCACCCTCTCTATTTGTCCATCTGATTCTGGATGATAAGTTGTACTAAAATTCAAATTTATTCCAAATCTATTGAATAATCCTTTCCAAAATTTTGAGGTAAATTTTGGATCTTTGTCAGACACAATTTTCTTGGGTATGCCATGTAATCGAGAAATTTCTCTCATATAAACATCAACAATGTTGGTTTCCTTGTGAGTGAGCTTAACTGGAATAAAATGGGCAGCTTTAGTAAGCTTATCCACCACTACCATGATAGAATCATGTTGTTTGTTTGTTATGGGCAGTTTGGTGATGAAATCCATTGTTATAACTTCCCATTTCCACTCAGTTATGGGTAATGGATATAGAAAACTAGTTGGGTGTCTATGCTCAGCCTTTACCTTTTGACATTCCAAACATTTGGCAATAAAATCAGCCACCTCTTTCTTCATGATTGACCAATAATATTGTCTCTTGACAGCTGCAATAGTTTCCTGATAACCTTGATGCCCAGCATAAGGTACATTATGCATTTCCCTCAATATCAGATTTTTCAATTCCTAGGAATTTGGTATATAAATTCTACCCCTGTACATGAGAATTTCATCATTATCTAGCTTGTATTCTTCAATTTTTTGTTGCAAATTACCTTGGTGTAATTTTTTCACTAATTCCTTGTATTGCAAATCTAATTTTGCAGCCTCTAAAAATCTAGGTTTCAAATCTGATCGATACATGCTAATGGATGTAGCATGCAATTCGTGCACTCTTTTGTTGATTGAATCAACCACTTTGTTCGCTTTCCCCTTGATATGCTTTATATCAAAGTCGTATTCACTTAGAAATTCTAACCATCTACTTTGCCTAACATTTAGAGTTGGCTTATCAAATAAATATTTCAGACCATTATGGTTTGTTCTTAGCTCAAGGCATGCACTATGGCTGCCAACTCCAAATCATCAGTGGCATAGTGTCTTTCATGCTCCTTCAACTTCCTTGATTCAAAACATATAACAAACCCATTTTGACTGAGGACTCCACCAAGTCCTTCTTTACATGCATCTGTGCATACAATGAAATCTTCATTTGGGTCTGCAATCCTTAGTATTGGAGCACTTGTTAACAATTTTTCCAAGTGTTGGAAACTCTTTTCACAATCCAATGTCCACTGAAAATTCACACCCTTATTTTGTAAGGAAGTGATTGGGTGTGCAATCTTTGAAAATATTTCAATAAATCTACTATAGTAGCCTGCAAGGCCCATGAATGATCTGACCTCGGTCACATTCTTTGGTGCTGACCATTCTCTGGTGGCTTCTATATTCTTAGGATCCACTGTTATCCCATCCTTTGAAATGATATGTCCCAAATAATGAATTTTCTTCTGATAAAATGAGCACTTGCTCAATTTGGCATACAAATGATGCTCCCTTAATACTTGCAACACCATCCTCAAGTGATTCTCTTGCTCTTCTTCTAACTTGGAATATACAAGGATGTCATTCAAAAAGACAATGAAAAACTTGTCTAAATATTCTCAGAAAACACCATTCATTAAGCACATGAAAACAACTGGTGCATTTGACAACCCAAATGACACCACTGTGAACTCATAATGACCATACCTTGTCCTGAAGGTGGTCTTGTTGATACATTATTCTTTAATCCTTACTTTATGGTATCTTGACCTGAGATCTATCTTTGAAAATATATTTGCATCCTTCAATTAATCAAAAATATCATCAATCCTTGGCAGAGGATACTTGTTCTTAACAGTCACTTTATTCAACTTGCTGAAATCAATGCACAATCTTAATGTTCCATAATTCTTCTTCACGAACAAGACTGGGGCACCCCAAGGTGACACACTTGGGTGTATATACCCCTTCTTCAGAATTTTTTCAAGCTTCATTTGAAACTCCTTCAACTCTGGTGTATTCATTATGTAAGGAGTCTTTGACATTAGAGCTTCTCTAGGCATTAAATTTATAGAGAAATCAATATCTCTCTTTGGGGGTAGTCATGGTACCTCCTTGAACACATCTTCAAAATCTTCCAGGACTGCATAATCTTCCAAATTTGGCACCTTATCTTTAGGTGTCTCTTCCATATGTACTGCAAATATTTGACACCCTTTTCTGTAATATTTCTTCGGTTGCAATGCTGAAATTTCTCTGATGGTTATTGCCCTGGGAATTCCTTGCACTTTCCTTAGACTCCCTTTCTCATCCAAGAAAGTAAATGCCTTGTTATGAAAGTCTAGGATAGAATGATGTTGATCCAACCAATTCATCCCAATTAGGAAGTCATAAGAACCTAAAGGCAAGATGTTCAAATTTGCCCTGGTGTTCAGTCCATTCATGTCCATAAGACATGACTTAACCATTTCATTAACTTTTCTTTTGGCTCCAGTAGCCAGCTGCACCAGCCAAGATTTTCCATTCTTGCTTCTTGGAAAATCAAAACTTTCCACCATCTTAGGATCTATATAAATATGAATAGCTCCTGAATCAGTTAAAATATTAATGCTTTGGTTGTTGATCATACCTTCCACTTCAATCATATGAGACTGATACTATGCTTGCTTATTGTCCAAGGCTGCGTATATCCTTTGTACATTTCTACCCATGTCCTCCACTGTTTCCGCTTGTTGTACATTATGAACATTCCTCACTTTTTCACCTTTATGAGGACAATATTTGAACAAATGATCTCCTTTAAAACCCCAACATTGAATAGGTAGCTTCCTTGTCCTTTGACCTCACGCCTTAATCATTCTAGGTTCTCTAGAAGTTGGTTGTCCTTGAGTATTATTTCTAAAGAATGGTGGCTTAGTTCCCTTCTTCCTCTGATCCATATTGAATTTATTTTAGTCTTCCCAAGCTTTTTGGAAAGTTGGCCTTGCTTTTTGCTGATCATATAGGCATTTAGATCGCCTTATGGTCTCCTCCAATGTCTTGGGATCATCATACTATATTTTGTCACTAATGAATGATGGCAATCCACTCAAATACCTATGAATCTAAATTGTCTCATCCTTGATGAAAGAGACATACTTTAGCAGTTCTAAAAACCTTCTTTCATATTCATCTATTGTAATACTCCCAAGCTTGATTTCAAATAACTCTTTCATTTTCTTGTCATAGTATCTCTTCTCAAAATACTTCTTGAATTTCCTCCAAGTAACACTTTTCTCTTTAATGTGTTGCACTGGCACAAGCTGATCCCACCACATGGATTCCTTTCCCTTGAGTTGATAGATAGAAATTATACCTTCTACATGAGAAGAATAATTATGCAATTGAAAATACTTTCTCATTCCCAGCAACCATGCCTCTGCATCTTCATCCTTCTTGTGCTCACCATCAAATGTAGGAGGTTTGGTTTTGTTCATTTCTCCTCGTAGCTCATCCACCCCAGAACTCTTATGCTTTCTGACAGGGGATGGACTTGAGATGTTGTCTTCTCTCTTATTGGAATGCCTCAGGAAGTGATGGTGATGTCTGTTAACACTTCTTGTTCTTCTTTTTTCATCAGGAGACCTATAGCTTTCTGATTTTCTTGAGCCACTCTCCTTATCCAAATTCTTTTTTATTATGGTCAAACTATGCATTAACTTCATGTTTAAGTCATCTTGTTTCTCCTTGGATCTCATAAGCCTTTCATTATCATCTTCATGTCTTTGGACATTCTTCTGCAAATTCTTAATGGTCTCTACCATGTTCATGTTTTCATGACTTCCTTCTCCATGTCCATTGGAGTGTGTTCCTTCAATGTCCAAATGGACATCCATCCCTTTGATTTCATATTCCTGGATGTAATTTCCTTGTGCCTCTTCCATTAATATGGACTTTTTTTTTATCTTGAACTGATCAAGTTGTTTCTAACTCTGCAAAATGTGCAGTCAACAAAACTTTGTCAGGTTAATTGTTTCAACAATTTCATGAAAATATGAACCATTTTGGTTCAATAATATATCAGAATCCTTTCTTCTGATTTATTGAAAAATTGAATGCCCGGATCATTTTTTTTAGTGAATATTTATATTCTACTATCCGATATCTTTCCAATGCCTACTCCCATGCTCAATTCCGAGTCTTGAGCAGAAAGTTATGATTATTTGAAAATTGTCCATTAATTTTTCTGTTCACACTTCAACTTGGGGCAACTATGCGTTGTAATTAAGAATTTTTGCATCTACTACATTGGAATTTTCGTGGGAGATCTATTGGGTTTCTTCATATACATATTATGGACACTCTTTCCAAGTTTCACCTTTTTCTGGGTTCCAGGATGCTAGTTATAGCTTGTTGAAATTCTAGGCCAATTTTTGTTTTTGGTTTGGAATGCTACAGGTACATTCTTTTCCATTTTTAACATTTTTAACATGCCCAGAAATTTAATTTATCTATGGGACTGCCTTCTATGTTCCAATATATTTCCATTGACTACTCTTGCGCCTCAATCTGATTTTGGAGCAGAAAGTTATGGCTCTTTGAAGTTAGTTGGCTCTTAAAATTTACCCTCCATTGTTTGTGATGTAACTTTCTCATAAAAGCTTTGTTTGACGAACGGTTTACACCATTAAAAAACTCTCTTTGAGCTGCCGAGACACAGTGTGCTTAGAAAAACCTTTTTCTCGTGGTTTTCAAGTTCCTAAAAACACTCTTAAGGGCCTCAAAAACACGCTGCAAGAAGATGACGTTCAAATCATATAAAACATCGCAGAAAATCGTTGTTTTTTTGTTGTTGTTCGCCCTCCAAACGACTTCACGCGCACAAATTTCAACCTATAAACCCATATTCACCATGCATAGCAACATCACAAGGTAAATCGTGCTCCGCGCACCTATAACCATTGTGTATCAATTCTTTGTCACCCAATAAATGACGCACACGACTTTTATGTCGCGCGCCAATATCCATCGCGCGCAGTTTTGGTTCTTGCACTATTACCTGTTGCGTGCAAATTTTTCATCATGCGCTGATATTCCATGTGCAATTCACTCTACATAATGCACAATGACAAATTATATAACGCCCCCACCGCGCACCATTATCTAAACTGTCACACGACAACATATACCCACATTGCGCGCGCACCAACCAAACTCCTCTGCACTCTGAAAATATTGTGCACACCACGCGCGCCATTATTATGTGTGTGTGCACCGCGCACACCCTATTAGCCGTATGCACACCGTGTAATGCTAAATTTAATGCGTGCACCCGCACACCAATGTTTTTCTGTGCGACGCCAAATTTAGCGCGCGCACCTGCACACTAATATTTTTTTCGTGCAGCGCTAAAATTTACCGCGTGCACCTGCACACCAATTTTTTTCTGCGCGGAGCCAAAATTTAGCGCGCACACCAGCACGTCAGTATTTTTCCGCGCAGAGCCAAAATTTAGTGCGCCCACCTGTGCACATTCATTTTTATGTGCATCAATTCCTCGTAAATTCCGCTGCAGAAATTGGGGCTTTTGCTTAACTTTTTCCCAATTTCTACCATAGACGTTCTGCAACTATGAAATTTGTTCAATTTCACCCTAAAAACATCAATTCAACCTTTGCAACAACAAATTGTTGTGGGTTGAAATTTCTGGAAAGGATTTTTCCCAAACTCAATTCATGAATTGAGAATTTTAATTACGAAACTCGCTCCATCTACCATGGCTTCATTGTAACTTCAAATTCGACCAATTCCAGGTTTGAATTTGCTAGAACATATATTAACTCAATAATATCTTACCACATGGCCGAATTTCTCAATTTCCCCATGAATTTAACAACCAAAATTGAGGATTTTTCCCAATTCCTCACAATTACTGTTACTTTTTACCATGGATGCTCTGTGACTTGAAATTTGGCCACTTCAAAATCAATCTTCTATGAAATTTCGCTTCAACTCAAATTGCTCGACCCATCCAGGGTTAGTGTTGAAAACTGAAGCTCTGATACCATATTGTAACGTCCCTGACCACACAGGTTGGGCCACGATACACGAGAGAACACTTTTTTTCTCTCTGTGAAACATACTGTAACATACCCAACAGCCAGTTGAGCTATGCCACATAAATTTTTCGAACTGCATGCAATTAAAACATATAAACACAGAATATTGAAGAACTTTATATTTAATACGTAAACAGACAAATACATTTCATAAATTCATGTATTCATACTGAAATAACCGTAAACATATACATGCAACATATACAGACAATACTCATAAATATAAAGACAGTTATAAGCACACATAGGATAAACCCATAAAAATAAACACGTAAATAATAATGCAGCATGTAAATTTATCACTCAATTGACACTTATCTTCGTAAGAATGTCACCAACTGCGTGTAGACCTTCCATGAACCTCGTAGCCTTAGACCACACTGCTCATCACTCTCAGCAGTGGATCACCCCTGAGCTAGGACTAAACTCCACCTCGGTAATGGGATTCCTAACCAGGCTAATGGATTATAGACAATGGGAAATACTCCGTCACAGGTGCCCACTCAAACTAACATATTACATTCCATCATTCCCCACATGCATGTCCCACCCCATGAAGTGTGCCCCTTCTCTGCTCAACAGTCATTCGGCTGCCCCACTTCCTTTCTGGGCTTCATCAATAGGCTGGACAAGGAGTCTCATAGCCCTGTAGCTGCAGTTTAGCACCTTCAAGAAATCAATTCCCAACAATTCTCTCACCTAGAGAGATTGCTCACGGGACTGACAACCCACCTCTTCAATATTCCATGGGCCCGACAACCCGCTTCTTCATTCCAACTCCCTAGCTAACCATCTACACAAACAAATATGGTTTTGGATACAGGTTCAGGTACAATGATAGGAAGGTACCAAAGATAGCTCACTGAGTGATTGAGTGATCAACGAACAATGGCTGAATGATGGCAGGAATGATGGAAAAGCTGGGAAAATGAACTAAGTCCAAAATATATGCATGCATGTCCCCAACTTGACACTTGTCATGTTGGGAGCTACTTTGGCCCACTTGTCCCCAACATTAGAACTTAGGATAAAATAATTATCCATACTTTATATAATTAATAAATATTAATATAATATTCTTTTTTGGCTTAAGCTCCCTAACTTTGCCCTTTTCCTTAACTTTTAGCCCCTCCCTTTCCCTAACTAGTGGAGTTTAGTCCCCCATACTCTTTTATCATGGTCGGTCTGTGTGCAGTGATGTATTTTATATTAACGATGAGACATATACAAAAATAGGCGCATTGGCCTTTAACATCTAGGCTCTCTGACTTAATACAAAACATATACACAAAGGCTTGTTGGCCTCAATATCGTGTGCACTTAAGATGTTGTGGGTGGTATCCTATGCCATGAAAGGTGCATACAAAAATGATATCAAACAACTCACCAACTTAAGTACATTTTCATTTACATTTAACATTGGGTTTAGCCTAGGGATATTACAATCCCCTCCCCTTATTTATGCATTGTCCTCAGTGCATCATGTACAGATATACAACAAGAATTTCAAAAATCCAAAAAAACATGCAGGTATTCTACCTGCATTGCATCCTCATGCTCCCAAGTAGCATCCTCAGGACCATACAAGGTCCATTGGACCTTTACAAGCCCTATGGCTCAATTCTGGAGCTGTTTGATTTTTCGGTCCAGAATGCGTACCGGATGTACTTGAAAAGCACCTTCTTTCTCCACCTGAATCACATTCTAATCAATAACATGATTAGCATTAGGTATGTATTTCTTGAGCAATGATACATGGAATACATTATGAACAGACATAGATGCAGGCAATGCAATCATATAAGCTACTGGACCAATCCTCTCTAGGATTTCAAACGTCCCACAATAGCGAGATGCTAACTTTGAACAATTTCCCAAATTCAGCGAACTTCTGTTGGCTTTCACTTTTAGGGATACATAGTCTCCAAATTTAAATACTCTATGAGTTCTGCCCTTATCAACATAGCTTTTCTGCCTGTCTTGGGAAGCCTTTAATTTTTTTTATTTTTTTTATAATTTGCTCCTCCATTTCCCTACGCAAATCTAGCCCAACTACTGCTCTATCTGTTGGGTTATCCCAACTTAATGGTGTGTTTCACTTTCTGCCATAAAGTCTCCCAAATGGGATCATCTTTAGAGATGTTTGGTACCCATTTTATAAGAAAACTCTACCAAGTGTAGGTAGTCTTCCCATTTTTATGGTTTATCAATCAATACATCCTCAACATATCTTCAATCACTTGATTCACCCTCTTTGTTTGTCCATCTGATTTTGGATGATAAGTTGTACTAAAATTCAAATTTGTTCCAAATCCATTAAACAATCTTTTCCAAAATTTTGAGGTAAATTTTGAATCTTTGTCAAACACAATTGTCTTGTGTATGCCATGTAATTGAGCAATTTATCTCATACAAACATCAACAATGTTGGTTTCCTTGTGAGTGAGCTTAACTGGAATAAAATGGGCAGCTTTAGTAAGCTTATCCACCACTACCATGATAGAATCATGTTGATTGTTTGTTCTGGGCAATTTGGCGATGAAATACATTGTTACAACTTCTCATTTCCACTCAGGTATGGGTAATGGCTATAGCAAACCAGTTGGGTTGCTATGCTCAGCCTTTACCTTTTGACATTCCAAACATTTGGCAATAAAATCAACAACCTCTTTCTTCATGTCTCGCCAATAATATTGTCTCTTGACAGCTGCAATAGTTTTCTGATAACCTGGGTGCCCAACATAAGGTACATTATGCATTTCCCTCAATATCATATTTTTCAATTCCTGGGAATTTGGTACATAAATTCTACCCCTGTACATGAGAATTTCATCATTATCTATCTTGTATTCTTCAATTTTCTGCTGCAAATTACCTTGTTGTAATTTTGCCACTAATTCCTTGTATTGCAAATCTAATTTTGTAGCCTTTAAAATTCTGGGTTTCAAATATAATCGGTACATGTCAATGGATGTAGAATGCAATTCATGCACTCTTCTACTAAATGCATCAACCACTTTGTTCTCTTTCCCCTTGAAATGCTTTATATCAAAGTCGTATTCACTTAGAAATTCTAACCATCTGCTTTGCATAGCATTTAGAGTTGGCTGATTAAATAAATATTTCAGACCATTGTGGTTTGTTCTTAGCTCAAACCTTTTTCCCATGAGGTAGTGTCTCCATTTCCTCAAGGCATGCACTATGGCTACCAACTCCAAATCATGAGTGGCATAGTGTCTTTCATGCTCCTTCAACTTCCTTGATTCATAACATATAACAAACCCATTTTGATTGAGGACTCCACCAAGTCCTTCTTTACATGCATATGTGCATACAATGAATTCTTCATTTGGGTCTGCAATCCTTAGTATTGGAGCACTTGTTACCAATTGTTTCAAGTGTTGGAAACTCTTTTCACAATCCAATGTCCACTGAAACTTCACACCCTTCTTTTGTAAGGAAGTGATTAGGTGTGAAATCTTTGAAAATCCTTCAATAAATCTCTTATAGTATCTTGCAAGGCCCATGAATGATCTGACCTCGGTCACATTCTTTGGTGCTGACCATTCTCTAATGTCTTCTATATTCTTAGAATCCACCGTTATCCCATCCTTTGAAATGATATGTCCCAAATAATGAATTTTCTTCTGATAAAATGAGCACATGCTCAATTTGGCATACAACTGATGCTCCCTTAATACTTGCAACCTCAAGTGATGCTCATATTATTCTTCTGACTTAGAATATACAAGGATTTCATCCAAAAATACAATGACAAACTTGTCTAAATATTCTTGGAAAACACGATTCATAAGCACATGAAAACAACTGGTGCATTTGACAACCCAAATGACACCACTGTGAACTCATACTGACCATACCTTGTCCTGAAGGCGGTCTTGTTGATATATTCTTCTTTAATCCTTACTTGTTGGTATCTTGACCTGAGATCTATCTTTGACAAGATCTTTCCATCCTTCAATTGATCAAAAATATCATCAATCCTTGGCAGAGGATACTTGTTCTTAACAGTCACTTTATTCAACTGTCTGAAATCAATGCACAATCTTAATGTCCCATATTTCTTCTTCACGAACAAGACTGGGGCACCCCAAGGTGACACACTTGGGTGTATATACCCCTTCTTCAGAAGTTCTTCAAGCTACATTTGCAACTCCTTCAACTCTGGTGTATTCATTATGTAAGGAGTCTTTGACACTGGAGTTGCTCTAGGAATTAAATTTATAGAGAAATCAATATCTCTCTTTGGGGGTAGTCCTAATATCTCCTTGAACGCATCTTCAAAATATTCTAGGACTGTATAATCTTCCAAATTTGGCACCTTATCTTTAGGTGTCTCTTCCATATGTGTTGCAAATATTTGACACCCTTTTCTGTAACATTTCTTCAACTGCAATACTGAAATTTATTTGATGGTTACTACCCTGGGAATTCCCTGTGCTTTCCTTAGAATCTCTTCCTCATACAAGAAAGTAAATTCCTTGTTATGACAGTCTAGGATAGCATGATGTTGAAACAACCAATCCATCCCAATTAGGAAGTCATAAGAACCTAAAGGCAAGATGCTAAAATATTCCCTGGTGTTCAGTCCATTCATGTCCATAAGACATGACTTAACCATTTCATTAACTTTTCTTTTGGCTACGGTAGCCAGCTGCACGAACCAAGATTTTTCATGCTTGCTTCTTGGAAAATGAAAACTTTCCACCATCTTAGGATCTATATAACTATGACTAGCTCTTGAATCAATTAAAATAGCAATGGTTTGGTTGTTGATCATACCTTCTACTTCAATCATATGAGACTGATACTCTGATTTCTTATTGTCCAGGGCTACATAGATCCTTGGTACATTTCTACCCATCTCTTCCATTGTTTCCGCTTGCTATAAATTGTGAACAGTCCTCACTTTTTCACCTCTGTGAGGACAATCTCTGAACAAATTATCTCCTTTACAACCCCAACATTGAATAGGTGGCGTCCTTAGCCTTTGAACTCCTACCTCAATCGTCCTGGGTTCTCTAGAAGTTGATTGTCCCTGAGTATTATTTCTGAAGAATGGTGGCTTAGTTTCCTTCTTCCTTTGATCCATATTGAATTTATTTTTCTCTTCCCAAGATTTTTGGAAAGTTGGCCTTGTTTTTTGTTGATCATATAGGTATTTAGCTCACCATATGGTCTCCTCCAATGTCTTGGGATCATCATACTATATTTTTTCATTGATGAATGATGGAAATCCACTCAAATACCTCTGAATATCAACTGTCTCATCCTTGATGAAAGAGACATACTTCAGAAGTTCTAAAAACCTTCTTTCATATTCATCTATTGTCATACTCCCAAGCTTGAGTTCAAATAAATCTTTCATTTTCTTGTCATAGTTTCTCTTAGTAAAGTATTTCTTCTCAAAATACTTCTTGAATTTCCTCCAAGTAACACTTTTCTCTTTAATGTGTTGCACCTGCAGAAGCTGATCCCACCACATCAATGCCTTTCCCTTGAGTTGATAGATACCAATTCTACCCTCTGCATGAGAATAATAATTATGCAATTGAAAATACTTTCTCATTCCTAGCAACCATGTCTCTTCATCTTCATCCTTCTTGTGCTCACCATCAAATGTAGGAGGTTTGAGTTTGTTCATTTCTCCTCGTAGCTCATCCACTCTAGACCTCTTATGATATCTGATAGGGGATGGACTTGAGTTGTTGTCTTCTCTCTTATTGGAATGCCTCAGGGAGTGATGGTGATGTCTGTTAACACTTCTTGTTCTTCTTTTCTCATCAGGAGACCTATGGCTTCCTGGTTTGCTTGAGCCACTCTCCTTATCCAACTTCTTTTATATTTTTTTCAAGCTCTGCATTAACTTCATGTTGAATTCATCTTGTTTCTCCTTGGCTCTCATAATCCTTTAATTATCATCTTTATGGCTTTGGACATCCTTCTGCAAATTCTTAATGGCCTCTACCATGTTCATGTTTTCATCACTTCCTTCTCCATGTCCATTGGAGTTTGTTCCTTCAATGTCCAAATGGACATACATCCCTCTGATTTCATCTTCCTGGATGTAAGTTCCTTGTTCCTATTCCATTACTATGAACTATGTGTTGATCTTGAACTGATCTAGTTGTTGTTAAATCTGCAAAATGTGCAACCAACAAAACTTTGTCAGGTTAATTGTTTCAACAATTTCCTGCAAATATGAACCATTTTGGTTCAATAATATATCATAATACTTTCTTCTGATTTACTGAATAATTGAATGCCCAGATCAATTTTTTGGGTGAATATTTATATTCTACTATCTGATACCTTTCCAACGCCTACTCCCATGCTCAATTCCAAGTCTTGAGCAAAAAGTTATGGTTATTTAAAAATTGCCAATTAATTTTTCTGTTCACACTTCAACTTGGCGCAACTCTGCATTGTAATTAAGAATTTTTGCATCTACTCCATGCGATGCACCATGCACTTCAATTCACTCTATGTTCTACACCATGACAAAGTTTAGTACACCCCCACCGTGCACCAATACTCTGTGTGCACCATTAACTAAACTGTCGTGTGACAACATATACCCACATTGTGCGCGCACCAACCAAACTCCTCTGGGCTCTGACAATACTGCGCACACCACGCGCACCATTATTATGTGTGTGCACATCACGTGCACCCCATTATGCCTATGCACACCGCGCAATGCTAAATTTAACATGTGCACCCACAAACTAATGTTTTTCCATGCGATGCCAAATTTTAGTGTGCGCACATGCACGCAAATATTTTTTTCACATGGCGCTAAAATTTAGTGTGCGCACTTGCACACCAACATTTTTCTGCGCAGAGACAAAATTTAGTGTGCACACCATCACGTCAATATTTTTCCGCGCAGATCCATAATTTAGTGCGCCCACCTGCGCACATTCATTTTTATGCACATCAATTCCTCGTGAATTTTGTTGCAGAAATTGGGGCTTTTGCTTAAATTTTTCCCAATTTCTACCATAAACACTCTGCAAGTATGAAATTTGTTCAATTTCACCCTGATAACATCAATTCGACCTTTTCAACAACAAATCGTTGTGGATTGACATTTCTGGAACGAATTTTTCCCAAACTCAATGCACAAATTGAGAATTTTAATTACAAAACTAGCTCCATCTGCCATGGCTTCACTGTAACTTCAAATTCGACCAATTCCAGGTTTGAATTTGCTAGAACAGATATTAACTCAATCATATCTTACCACATGGCTGAATTTCTCAATTTCCCCATGAATTTAACAACCGAAATTGGGGATTTTTCCCAATTCCGCAAAATTACTGTTACTTTTTACCATGGACGCTCCATGACTTGGAATTTGGCCACTTCTAAATCAATATTCTATGAAATTTTTCTTCAACTCAACTTGCTCGACCCATCCAAGATCAGTGTTGAAAATTGAAGCTCTGATACCATATTGTAACGTCCCCAACCACCCAGGTCAGGCCATAATACACGAAAGAACGCTTTTGTTCTCTTTGCGGAACATACTGTAACATACCCAACAACCAGTTGATCTATGCCACATAAATTTTTCGAATTACATGCAATTAAAACATATACACACAAAAATCTTGTGAAACTTTATATTTAATACGTAAACACACAAATACATTTTGTAAATGCATGTATTCATATTGAAACAACCGTAAACATATACATGCAGCATATACAAACAATACCCATAAATATAAAGACAGTTATAAGAACACATAGGATAAACCCATAAAAATAAACACGTAAACAATAATGTAGCATGTAAATTTATCACTCAATTGATACTTATCTTGGTAAGAATGTCACCAACTGTGTGCATATCTTCCACGAACCTCCCATCCTTAGACCACACTGCTCATCACTCTCAGCAGTGGGTCACCCCCGAGATGGGACTAAACTTCACCTGGGTAAAGGGATTCCTAACCAAGCTAATGGCTCATAGACAACAAGAAAGACTCTACTATAGGTGCCCACTCAAACTAACATCTTACAGTCCCTCATTCCCCACATGCCTTTCCCACCCCAGGAAGTGTGCCCCTTCCCTTCTCAATAGTCCTTTGGCTGCCCCACTTCCTTTTCGAGCTTCAGCAACAGGTCGGACAAGAAGTCTCAAAGCCATGTAGCTTCATTTTAGCACCTCCAAGAAATCAAATCCCATCAATTCTCTCACCTAGAGAGATTGCTCATGAGCCTGACAACTCACCTCTTCAATATTCCACGGGCCCGACAACCCGCTTCTTCAGTCCATCTCCCTAGCTAACGAGCTACACAAACAAATATGGTTCTGGATACAGGTTCAAGTACAGTGATAGGAAGGTACCAAATATAGCTCACTGAGTGAGTGAGTGATCATCGAACAATGGCTAAATGATCACAGGAATGATGGAAAAGATGGAAAAATGAACTAAGTCCAAACTATATGCATGCATCTCCCCAATTTGACACTTGTCATGTTGGGAGCTACTTTGGCCCACTTGTCCCCAACATTATAACTTAGGATAAAATAATTATCCATACTTTATATAATTAATAAATATTAATATAATATTCCTTTTTGGCTTAATCTCCCTAACTTAGCCCTTTTCCTTAACTTTTAGCCCCTCCCTTTCCCTAACTAGTGGAGTCTAGTCCCTCATACTATTTTATCATGGTCGTTCTGTGCACAGTGATGTATTTTATATTAATGATGAGACCTATACAAAAATCGGTGCACTGGCCTTTAGCATCTAGGTTGTCTACCCTAATACAAACATAATCCTCCTAGCTTATAATAATTGGCTGACCAGCCTATAAAACAAAACATATACACAAAGGCTCATTGGCCTCAATATCAAGCACACTTAAGATTTTGTGCGCGATATCCTAGAATGTGCACACTTCATCATTTTACTACGCAATACATGCGTGCACTATGCCATGAAAGGTGCATACAAAAATGATATCAAACAACTCACCAGCTTAAGTACATTTTCATTTACATTTACCATTGGGTTCGGCTTAGGGATCTTACAATCCCCTCCCCTTATTTATGCATTGTCCTCAGTGCATCATGTATAAATATACAACAATAATTTCAAAAATCCTAAAAAACATGTGTGTATTCTGCCCGCATTGCATCTTCATGCTCCCAAGTAGCGTCCTTAGGACCATACAAGGTCCATTTGACCTTTACAAGCCCTATGGCTCGATTCCGGAGCTGTTTGATTTTCCGGTCCAGAATGCGTATCGAATGTACTTGAAAAGTGCCTTCTTGCTCCACCTGAATCACATTCCAAGAAATAACATGCTTAGCATCAGGTATATATTTATTGAGCAATGATACATGGAATACATTATGAATAGGCATAGATGCAAGCGATGCAATTATATAAGCTACTGGACCAATCCTCTCTAGGATTTCAAATGGCCCACAGTAGCAAGATGCCAACTTTGAACAATTTCCCAACTTCAGGGAACTTCTGTTGGATTTCACTTTTAGGAATACATGGTCTCCAACTTTAAATTCTCTGTGAGTTTTTCCCTTATCAACATAGATTTTCTACATGTCTTGGGCAGCCTTTAAATTTTGTTTTGTTTTTATCATTTGCTCCTCCATTTCCCTGAGAAAATCTACCCCAACTACTGCTCGATCTACTGGGTTATCCCAACTTATAGGTGTGTTTCACTTTTTGCCATAAAGTGCCTCAAATGGGCTCATCTTTAGAGATGTTTGGTACCCATTGTTATAAGAAAACTCTACCAAGTGCAAGTAGTCTTCCCATTTTTATGGTTTATCCATCACATACATCCTCAACATATCTTCAATCACTTGATTCACCCTCTCTGTTTGTCCATCTAGTTATGGATGATAAGATGTACTAAAATTCAAATTTGTTCCAAATCCATTAAATTATCCTTTCCAAAATTTTGAGGTAAATTTTGGATCTCTGTCAGACACAATTGTCTTGGGTATGCCATGTAATCGATTAATTTCTCTCATATAAACATCAACAATGTTGGTTTCCTTTTGAGTGAGCTTAACTGGAATAGAATGGGCAACTTTAGTAATCTTATCCACCACTACCATGATAGAATCATGTTGCTTGTTTGTTCTGGGAAGTTTGGTGATGAAATCCATTGTTACAACTTCCCATTTCCACTCAGGTATGGGTAATGGTTGTAGCAAACCAACTGGGTGTCTATGCTCAGCGTTTACCTTTTGACATTCCAAACATTTGGAAATAAAATCAACAACCTCTTTCTTCATGCCTAGCCAATAATATTGGCTCTTGACAGATGCAATAGTTTTATGATAACTTGGGTGCCCAGAATAAGGTACATTATGTATTTCCCTCAATATCATATTTTTCAATTCTTGGGAACTTGGTACATAAATTCTACCCCTGTACATGTGAATTTCATCATTATCTAGCTTGTATTCTTCAATTTTCTGTTGTAAATTACCTTGTTGTAATTTTGCCACTAATTCCTTGTATTGCAAATCTAATTTTCCAGCCTCTAAAATCTGGTTTCAAATCTGATTGGTACATGCTAATGGATGTAGCATGCAATTCATGCACTCTACTGCTGAGTGCATCAGCCACTTTGTTCTCTTTCCCCTTGATATGTTTGATATCAAAGTCGTATTCACTTAGAAATTCTAACCATCTTCTTTCCCTAACATTTAGAGTTTGTTGATCAAATAAATATTTCAAACCATTATGGTTTGTTCTTAGCTCAAACATTTTTCCCATGAGGTAGTGTCTCCATTTCCTCAAGGCATGCACTATGGCTGCCAACACCAAATCATGAGTGGCATAGTGTCTTTCATACTCCTTCAACTTCCTTGATTCATAACATATAACAAACCCATTTTGACTGAGGACTCCACCAAGTCCTTCTTTACATGCATCTGTGCATACAATAAAATATTCATTTGGGTCCACAATCCTTAGTATTGGAACACTTGTTAACAATTGTTTCAAGTGTTGGAAACTCTTTTCACAATCCAATGTCCACTGAAAATTCACACCCTTCATTTGTAAGGAAGTGATTGGGTGTGCAATCTTTGAAAAATCTTCAACAAATCTTCTATAGTATCCTGCAAGGCCCATGAATGATCTGACCTCAGTCACATTCTTTGGTGCTGACCATTCTCTAATGGCTTCTATCTTATCAGGATCCATTGCTATGCCATCCTTTGAAATGATATGTCCCAAATAATGAATTTGGTTATGATAAAATGAGCACTTGCTCAATTTGGAATACAACCGATGCTCCCTTAATACTTGCAACACCATCCTCAAGTGATGCTCATGCTCTTCTTCTGACTTGGAATATACAAGGATGTCATCCAAAAAGACAACGAAAAACTTGTCTAAATATTCTTAGAAAAGACCATTCATTAAGCACATGAAAACAATCGGTGCATGTGACAAACCAAATGGTATCCTGACCTGAGATATATCTTTGAAAATATCTTTGCATCCTTCAATTGATCAAAAAGATCATCAATTCTTGGCAGAGGATAATTATTCTTAACAGCCACTTTATTCAACTGTTTGAAATCAATGCACAATCTTAATGTCCCATCTTTCTTCTTCACAAACAAGACTGGGGAAACCCAAGGTGACACACTTGGGCATTTATACCCCTTCTTCAGAAGTTCTTCAAGATACATTTGCAACTCCTTCAACTCTGGTGTATTCATTTTGTAAGGAGTCTTTGACACTGGAGCTGCTCCAGGCATTAAATTTATAGAGAAATCAATATCTCTCTTTGGAGGTAGTCCTGGTACCTCCTTGAGCACATCTTCAAAATCTTCCAGGACTACATAATCTTCCAAATTTGTAACCTTATCTTTAGGTGTCTCTTCCATATGTGCTGCAAATATTTGACACCCTTTTCTGTAACATTTATGCAGCTGCAATGCTGAAATTTCTCTGATGGTTACTGCCTTGGGAATTCCCTGCACTTTCCTTAGACTCCCTTTCTCATCCAAGCAAGTAAATGCCTTGTTGTGATAGCCTAGGATAGCATGATGTTTATCCAACCAATCCATCCCAATTAGGAAATCATAAGAACCTAAAGGCAAGATGTTCAAATCTTCCCTAGTGTTCGGTCCATTCATGTCCATAAGACATGACTTAACCATTTCATTAAATTTTCTTTTGGCTCTAGTAGCCAGCTGCACCAACCAAGATTTTCCATGCTTGCTTCTTGGAAAATGCAAACTTTCCACCATCTTAGGATCTATATAACTATAACTAGCTCCTGAATCAATTAAAATAGTTATAGTTATAGTTAATAGTCAATATTTTTCCACGTGAGCCAAAATTTAGTGCGCCCACCCGCGCTCATTCATTTTTATGCGCATCAATTCTTCGTGAATTATGTTACAGAAATTGGGGATTTTGCTTAAATTTTTCCCAATTTCTACCATAGCCATTCTGCAACTATGAATTTTTTTCAATTTCACCCTGATAACATCAATTCAGCCTTTGCAACAACAAATCGTTGTGGTTTGACATTTCTGGAATGGATTTTTCCCAAACTCAATTCACAAATTAAGAATTTTAATTACAAAACTCACTCCATCTGCCATGGCTTCACTGTAGCTTCAAATTCAACCAATTCCAGGTTTTAATTTGCTAGAACAGATATTAAATCAATAATATCTTACCACATGGCCGGATTTCTCAATTTCCCCATGAATTTAACAACCGAAATTGGGGATTTTTCCCAATTCTGCACAATTACTGTTACTTTTTACCATGGACACTCTGTGACTTGAAATTTGGCCACTTCAAAATCAATCTTCTGTGAAATTTCTCTTCAAATCAACTTGCTTAGCCCATCCAGGATCAGTGTTGAGAAAGGAAGCTCTGATACCATATTGTAATGCCCCCGACCATACAGGAGATAACACTTTTGTTCTCTCTGCGGAACATACTGTAACATACCCAGCAGCCAGTTGAGCTATGCCACATAAATTTTTCGAGTTGCATGCAATTAAAACATATACACACAGAACTCTTGTGGAGCTTTATATTAATACGTAAACAGACAAATACATTTAATAAATTCATGTATTCATACTGAAATAACTGTAAACATATGCATGCAACATATACAAAAAATACCCATAAATATAAAGACAGTTATAAGCACACATAGGATAAACCCATAAAAATAAAAACGTAAATAATAATGCATCATGTAAATTTATCACTCAATTGACACTTATCTTGGTAAGAATATCACCAATTGCGTGCAGACCTTCCATGAACCTCCCAGCCTTAGACCACACTACTCATCACTCTAAGCAGTGGGTCACCCCTGAGCTGGGACTAAACACCACCTGGGTAAAGGGATTCCTAACGAGGCTAATGGCTCATAGAAAATAGGAAAGACTCTATCACAGGTGCCCACTCAAACTAACTGCTTACAGTCCCTCATTCCCCACATTCATGTCCCACCCCAGGAAGTGTTCCCCTTCTCTGCTTAACAGTCCTTCGGTTTCCCCACTTCCTTTCCAGGCTTCAACAACAGGCTGGACAGGAAGTCTCAAATCCATTTAGTTGTAGTTTATCACCTTCAAGAAATAAATTCCCAGCAATTCTCTCACCTAGAGAGATTTCTCTCAGGCCTGACAACCCGCCTCTTCAATATCCCACGGGCCCGACAACCCGCTTCTTCAGTCCAGCGCCCTAGCTAACCAACTACACAAACAAATATTGTTCTGGATACAAGTTCTGTAATGTCCCCAAGGCCGAGCCTTGTTGTAAATCATGTCTATGAAGTATACAACTTGTTTATGAATTGTAATTCAAGTTTATAAGGCTGGTGAGTGGATTTATATAAGCTAGTGTGCTTATGTGTTATTAGGCCAGGGAGCCTAAGTGTTGAAGGCTAGGAGCCTGATTTTTGTACATGTAATTATGCACAGTATTAATACAAAACATCTCTATGTGTGGACCAACCATGATGACTGAGTGATGGGGGAATAAGCTTCCACAAAACCTGGGTAAGGGATTGGGGGCTGGAAGGTTGGAAAGAGAGGCTAAGTGTGGAGCCTAGGGGCTTAAGTGATCTGAAAAAGATCTTTTAATGAATGTGGTTGAGTTTTTAATTGCATGTGTTCATTAACCATTTAAGAAGTTGAATGAAAGAGGATGAATTTAATGAAGGAACATAGTAGCCATAAAATAGTATACAGATCTAAATTGAAGCAATAAGAACAACAAACCATAACAAGAGAAGTGATAATGGAGTTCGACACAAAATTGCCTACATCTCTGGGCCTTTGTCTCAGTGGAGAAGGCTTCTTTATTTCTGTTCAAAGCTCAAAAAGTACATCACATAAGTGCCATTAGGCTACAAGACTGATATGGTCATGTTCTTCCAGATCTCTAGAACCCAGCAGAAGAAACGACACGCAAAACAGATGACCGGAGCTCCCAGAAATGGCCCGCAAGTGTCTGCTCCTCAACAACATCCCTGCATAAAAATGGATTTGGCTTGGATTCCCTTTAGCATAAATCTTCTATGACTATCCTGCATGGCCTGAAATAGGCCTATTTTATATAGATCTAAAGTTGGTTATACATCCCCAACTTCCTCCCAAAATCTGGCCTCAAAAAGAGCCCAATATCTCCCAAAAATGGGCAAAATCCATTAAATATGCTTAAAAAAATCATTAAAAAATCACTAATATATGGTGAAAAACCCACATTTGTGCAAATATAGGGCTAAGCCCACTAACTGGGCATGTGCCCCTGGTCTTATGGCACTCTGCATGGGATCAGGGCTCAAAATAGGGCGCCTTAAGTGGGTTAAGCCCCTTCTCATGCGCGCCCCCCCTGGTTTTATGGGATATCCCCAAGATCCTTGGGTTGGGGCTTATCCCCTTGTGCGCCCATACACCTTTACAATACATTTTAATAAAATTAAAGTGGGTTATATTTAATAAGCACCATCAAGGGCCCATTGGTAAAAAGGATTTTGGTCAAGTCTTGGGCGCCTACCAAAAGGTCATGGGTTCAATTCCCATGAGCTCCATAACATTTTTCCATATGAACCCATTGACCAATCCCATGGTGCCACATGGCATCCCATGACTGGGCCACATGGCATCAAACAATTTGTCAATCCCATGGTGCCACATGGCAGCCCATGACTGGGCCACATGGCAGCAAACAATTTGTCAATAAAGTGCCACCTATCAACTACTGGGTGGATCCTTGTCACTGACCAGTCACCTTCTGTTGGACTTCCTACTTGTCACCTCTTGTCTCTACCATGTCAACACTGTTGATGTCATGCTGATGTCATTTGACTGGACCTGTTGACTTTTTGCCTGTTTGGGAAAACGGTCAGAGTACGATAACTCTCGCATACAACGTCTGTTTGAGAAAGTAAATATATGGCCGAAATTGGGAGAACGAGTTGGATGCAATGGCATTGGTCTCGTCAAAATATGAGAACTTTCATTTTTGAGCATTTTTTAGCCCTATCAGTCTCTTGGATCCAATTTTGGATCACACCTCCCCACTAAAGGACCTTTTGTTCCCCAAAAGGTTATTGACCAGTTAACAAACTCGGGATAGGCCACCCAACTTGTCCTTTGTCTCTCAACTCTGTCCTGTGCACCTGTCTCATCAAGATCAACTGTAACACAATCATGACGATTGACAACATATTGTTAGCCATTTGAACCCTGTTACATCTTACTTAAGCCACTATCATCCATGTAGACAACATTACTAATGATAGCATCAAAAAGACGACGACAAATGAGCTGATATACTTGTAATATTTGCACGACATGAGCTTATCTTGAAGCAACTTATGATTGATTTTCCATTCAACAATCATTTCTTGTTCTTGCTTAATATCAATTACTTCATTTGAAACAATTATTGGTTTGTTGCTTGCTTGAACTGTCTTCTTTAATTGTTCCATTGTTTGAAGTGTTTTATTTGTCTTAACATGATGAGCATGAACGAAATAATCTTGACCTTCTTTGTTTAATTGATATTGATTCTTTGTCCTGTAGAAGATTGCCTTACGATCATATAAGTATGGACTACCTAAGACCATTCCACATTCTCTTAACAGTACTACATCACATGTTACTTCATCCACATACTTAGGTGAAATTGCAAATTTGATTGTGCATTGCTTTGTTATGTGCATTTGATGATGATTGCTTATCCATTTAAGTGTGTAAGGCTTATGATGTACTTGTGTTTTTAACCCCAATTGCTTAACCAATTCTTCTGAGATTAGATTAGATTGAGATCCACTGTCGATTAATGTGTCTATCTTAGTATGTCACATGATTACCCTTATATGAAACGAGTTGCTTCTACAATCAATGCCTTCACCAATTTTACCTGTCATACCAACCAATGAGATCTTTGATTCATCACATGAATCTGATCCCAAGTCTGTGGGTCTTGTTGTCATTGCCACTGTTTCCATTCCCTTCTTTTCCTTGAACCACTTTGGCCTCTTCTCGGGATGCAACTGCCAACATCTGTCCTCATCATGACCCTCTTTCTTGCAATGCTTGCAAGAGGGCTTCCCTTCCTTTCTTGCCACTGCATTTGAATTCTTGCCATGCCATTTCCTCTTGTCCTCTTTCCATGAATATGATTCCTCTGATACACCTGCTTTCCCTGCTTCAATGTATGTCACTTGAACAAAAACCTCATCAAGGTTAGTGGGTCCAAACATGAATACAATGTTTCTAATATGCGTAGGTAAACCTCCTATATACTTCATAAGAGTTTCTTGTGTTTGTAAAGGGATATCTAACATCAATGCCATTTTTCGAAAGCCATCAATATACTCTTGCACCGTTTGTCCTTTTCTTAGTTTTAAAGATTTCCATTCAATTAATGCTTTTTATTTATAACCCAAAGGATAGAATTGTTTCCTAAGTGCAGAAATGAAGCTTTTCCATGATGGAAATACATTACCCACTTGTTGTGTTCCATTTTGCAACTTGCTTTGCCACCAGATGAGAATTGTACCTGCAAGTCTCAAATATGCCAACTTGATTTGTGTGGCCTCATCCTTGATCTATTACACACTGCAGTAAACCTCCATCTTCCTGACCCAATTGTCAAGTTTATCTGCATTTACTTCACCATCATATATGGGTAACTCAAATTTAACATCAAGTTTTAACAATGGCATTTCATTCTTATGCTTATGAACATGTTTCTTTGCATTAGATTTAGAACTTGAACTTGAAGAAGAAGGAGAAGAAGGAGGTGATGATGGAGGTGAAGGAGGAATCTGAGGATGATCCTCTTCCTCTTCACTTTTTCCCTTTGAATATTCACCCAAAACTGGTCTCTTTCATTCCAAGTAATCCTCATACAAAACTTTCACCATCTCCGACATAGCAAGGAAAGTTTTCCGGAACTCTTTCTCATCCTGAGAAAGCCCTTCTTCCGATGCCATCTTCTCATTGTGAGAGGCTCTCTCTATCAATCCAATTAACGGATTCTCTGCAAAAAGCTCACCTTCACCATGTTGTATCTTTTCCCTGGTTAACATGCAAAACTTAAATCCAAATGTCAACTAGCTCTGATACTACTTGATCCGGAAAATATCTTTTAATGACTGTGGTTGAGTTTTTAATTGCATGTGTTCATTAACCATTTAAGAAGTTGAATGAAAGAGGATGAATTTAATGAAGGAACATAGCAGCCATAAAATAGTATACATATCTGAACTAAATCAATAACAACATCAAACCATAACAAGAGAAGTGATAATGGAGTTCGGCACAAAATTGCCTACGTCTTCGGGCCTTTGTCTCAGTGGGGGAGGCTTATTTATTTCTGTTCAAAGCTCAAAAAGTACATTGCAATAGTGCCATTAGGCTGCAAGACTGATCTGGTCATGTTATTCCAGATCTCTAGAACCCGGCAGAAGAAACGACATGCAAAACGGATGACCGAAGCTTCCAGAAATGGCCCGCAAGCATCTGCTCCTCAACAACTTCCCTGCATAAAAATGGCTTTGGCTTGGCTTCCCTTCATCAGAAATATTCTTTGAATATCCTACATGGCCTCAAAAAGGCTTGGTTTATATAGATCTGAAGTTGGTTATCCATCCCCAACTTCCTCCCAAAATCCGGCCTCAAAAAGAGCCCAATATCTCCCAAAAATGGGCAAAATCCATTAAATTTGATTTAAAAAATCATTAAAAAATCACTAATATATGGTGAAAAACCCACATTTGTTCAAATATAGGGCTAAGCCCACTAACTGGGTGTGTTCCCCTGGTCTTATGGCGCTCTGCATGGGATCAGGGCTCAAAATAGGGCGCCTTAAGTGGGCTAAGCCCCTTCTCATGCGCCCCCCCTGGTTTTATGGGATATCCCCAAGATCCTTGGGCTGGGGCTTATCCCCTTGTGCACCCATACACCTTTACAATACATTTTAATAAAATTAAAGTGGGTTGTATTTAATAAGCACCATCAAGGGCCCATTGGTAAAAAGGACTTTGGCCAAGTCTTGAGCGCCTACCAAGAGGTCATGGGTTTAATTCCCATGAGCTCCATAACATTTTTCCATATGAACCCATTGACCAATCCCATGGTGCCACGTGGAAGCCCATGACTTTGCCACATGGCATCAAACAATTCATCAATCCCATGGTGCCACGTGGCAGCCCATGACTGGGCCACATGGCATCAAACAATTTGTCAATAAAGTGCCACCTGTCAACTGCTAGGTGGATCCTTGTCACTAACCAGTCACCTTATGTTGGACTGCCACTTGTCGCCACTTGTCTCTGCCATGTCAACACTACTGATGTCATCATTTGACTGGACTTGTTGACTTTTTGCCTGTTTGGGAAAATGGTGAGAGTACGATAACTTTCACATAAAACGTCTGTTTGAGAAAGTAAATATATGGCCGAAATCGGGAGAATGAGCTGGACGCAATGGCATTGGTCTCATAAAAATATGAGAACTTTCATTTTTTAGCATTTTTTAGCCCTATCAGTCTCTTGGATCTGATTCTGGATCATTAAGTCCCTGGGAATAATATTTTAATATTATCCCAAAAGCCATGTGAAATCTATGTTTTGTCCTAAGTTTCTGGGGAGGGATGCATGCAGCTTCATGGGCAACATGTATCGACCCAAGTGCATGCAATTTAACCCAAGAAATGAGCCGTGTTGGGGGTTCCCTTTCCATTCCGTCGACTGTTGCGTAGGAGTTGGGTGGGCATTCCTCCAACCATCACCTGAATCTAGGGTTTGACCTTCCAAATCCTCCATCCTCCATCTGTACGTGTTTGGCCTCTGTGATTGAACTTCTATACACCTTACGCACCTCTGAAACTAGAGAGATATGCGCTATGCTTTAGCGTTGATCGTTTCCGTTTTGGGTGTCCATACCCATTTTCCCAATTGACTGTTGTGGCCACGCAGTGCTGGACTACGTGTGGCTTATTGGCCAGTGTGAGGGAGGTGATTGTTGTTGAAGAGGCAGGTTACCCAATCTTTGAGCGACTCTCTCCAGGTGAGAGAGTGCGCGGACGAAGTCAGAACTCCTGGAAGGAGTCTTGTAGCTGCCACAGAGCTCGGAGACTTCCGGTCCGGTCTGTTGCTAAATCCCAAGGGAAGGGAGGTTAGCAGTTGATGGACTGTCTTGGTGACAGTGAAGGTGTATACTTCTGGGGTGGGACAGACATGTGGGGAATGAGAGTTTGTGGGTAGTGGGCATAAGTGGCTCCTAGGAGAGAATCCTTCTCCTGTGACTGTGTGTCTTCTTGTATTGTCTGCCTAGCCTAGGAATCCCTACCCAGTGGAGCTTAGTCCTAGCTCGGGGGTGACCTACTAGTGAGAGTGATGAAAAACGCGGTCTAAGGCTGATAGGTTTGTGGGAGGTCTACATGTAGTTGGTGAATTACATCCAGTCTAAAAGATAAGTATATACATGCATATAATTTCAATTAAATATGCATGTCTGTGATTCTAGCAATGTTTACATGTATTCTGTTGTATTCGTGAACTATTGTTAATGTCGTGGATTATGTATGCTAATGGTATTAATGTGCTTACATTGTGTTTAACTGTAATTAAGCAATTGTATTTCATAAGAATGCATAATATGTTACAGTAGTGTTTTTCCGCGTAGTAATGTTGGCTCGACCATGGGGTTGATCGTCGGGAACACTACAGTATGGTATCAGAGCCTAGTTTCAATGCTGAGCCTGAATGGGCCGGATAAGTGGTCTTTGGACCAAGGTTTTGAGAAGAAATTGTGTCTGGAGGACTAATTTCAGACCTCAGAATGTTTCTGAGTGTCAACGGACTACTTGACCGTGTTAAAAAGATTAGGAGGTGTAGCGGTATTATAAAACTGTAGCCAGTGTGGTATATGGCCACGAGGAGAGAGATAACTCCACACCAGAAGTGTTGGATCCATAGAATCTATTCGGGAGGAAAGGAGAACCCTCACAACCGTCAAATCTGGAGAACATGCACAAGGTTTAAAACCCTTTGGAGTTGCACAGGAGTGTGTAAATCGCGATACTTGAAATCCTGAATTCGTCAGGACTGTCCATCGGAAAGGACGCGTGGAGAGCGATCAGCCTTTCGCTGACTCGTGACTTGAAATGGTCTAAGGGTGAGTTCGTGAGAATTCATGAAATGCAAATTCACGATTGGATCATAACCGTCGATCTAAGAGAGATCTAGACCGTTAATTGTCCAGGAAGAAATCGACATTTCGAGAATAGGGAGGACGGAGGTGGAAAATATTTCGACCTCGTGACACACAAAATCCCGATACAAGAAATTCTGATGAGATCTGAGTCATCAGATCATGGGGAATCAGGACCATTGGATCAAGTAGATGAAAGTTTAGAAGGAGGGTACCAAGTCATTGGCCAGAAATCCTTTAGAAGTAGAGTTGGACGGTCAAAATTTTCTATGGAGAACTCGTGAAATCGCGAGGATCGTAAGATAGCCATAAGTTGCAAGGTGGTTAGTGGATGGAGAAACTTGCCACCCTAGGATCTAGAATAAACGTGGGTCATTGATCGTGGTTGGTTTGAACCGTTGGATCATTTTGTGAATTCAGGTATCGTGAACTTGGAGTGCAAGCCAAATTCTTGGTCACAACAAGTCCCGAATCGCGAAAGAGATTAACAAGGGTAGAATCAGACGGTGGAGCGCTTCAAGGAAGAAGTGTCGAAATCCCGTGAGCCATCGGATCCAACCAACTAGTGAGGAAGTTAGGGCTGAAGATATTTGACAGGTGTAAGCTTAGGAGAGATCTGGACCATCGGATCAGGGGAGGCTCACATCCATTGATCTCATACATGAATTCCCATATCGGAATTTGGGGATTGAAGTGACAAGAGATTTGGAGTCGCTGCATTGTGAACTCCCAGTTCACAAAACTATGAAAAGATATGGACCGTTGGATCCAAATCATCGAGGATCGTTGGATCTTGTACAAGAACTTGTGTATCGGAATTCAGGGATTGAAGTGACAAGATATTTGGAGTCATTGCATCATGAAATCCCGGTTCACGAAACTTTGAAAAGGTCTGGACCGTTGGATCCAAATCATCGAGGATCGTTGGATCTTGTACAAGAACTCATGTATCGGAGTTCAGGGAATGGAGTGACCAGTGGTTTGTGTCACTGCATTTCGAACTCCTGGTTACTGAAACCCTAAAACTCGAAGTCCCGAAATCTTCGAAGACAGAAGAACCATAGTGGATTTTAACTATTGGATGTTGGGTAAACGTGGACCGTCGATCTACCCAATTTACGTGAATTCGGTAAATCAAAACTCCGGGAGATAGATGTGTGTACCTTAAACTCTTCGAAGGTCGAAAGCCTGAGTAGCACCTAGTAGTCTATCATTTGGTCATGACCTTTGGTTACGAGGGTAGGGGCTAAGAAAGAGGGAGCTATCACCCAAAAATTACAGAGTTGAGCAGAACTCGAAAAATTTGTGAAGTCGAAGCGTTCTCTAAAATCAGAATGGTTTTGAATGTGTGGAATTTTCTAAGAATGACGACCTGACAAATCCCTGTTGTCTGCACGTGTGTTTGTAGAAGCTTAGAAAGTGCCAGAAATGAATAGGTTTTATCGTTGAGAGCAGAGAATGGAAGAGGTGTGGATTGCCTCCAATTCAAAGAACGAAAGAGAAGGAAGGAATGTCAACTTGGGAGTCGAAGGATCAAACTCTAATGGGCAAGGAAAAGAGATGGATAAGGAAGGACATATGATGAAAATCATTGAAAGATTTCAGAAATATGCCCAGGCTCGCCGAGATGATAGCCGAACGCTCATGAAAGTCAGGGATAAGCAGGGCGAATTCAACTTAAGGATGTTGAAGAGTTTGGAAAGAATAGAAAAGAATTTGGAAAAGGAGAGTGACTTAAGAAATACAGAGAGTCGTAGGACCCCTGAGAGGAAAACAAGATCAAGGAGTGTCAGCAGACATCATCGTCGCTCCCCAAATCATTCCAGTAGGGAAGCACACAGTAGTTCAATCCCATCTCCTACCAGAAATCACAGGAGATCTGGGATGGATGAATTGAAATATGGAAATGAACAATATCAAGCCTCCAACATTCGATGGAGAACATAAGAAGGAGGAAGATGTCGAAACTTGGTTGCTTGGTATGAGGAAATACTTTCAACTGCAGAATTATTCCTCTTAGGCATAGGGCAAGATTTCCATGTATCAACTGAAGGGAAAGGCATCCATGTGGTGGGATCAACTTGTGAAGGTGCAACACATCAGGGAAAGGGACATCACATGGAAAGAATTCAAGAAGTATTTCGAGAGGAAATACTTAACTAAAGGATATTATGACATAAAGATGAAAGAGTTCTTTGAACTCAAGATGGACAACAAGACCATTGATAAGTATGAACAAAAGTTTTTGGAATTACTGAAGTATGTTCCGTTCATCAAAGATGAGTCTGTCAAGATTCAGAGGTACCTGAGTGGATTACCGCCTCTTATTGGGGATAATATTTCGTATGATGACCCAAAGACTATGTAAGAAACAATAAGAAGAGCGAAGTGATTATTTGAACAACAAAGAGAAAAGCCTACCTTTCAAAAGGCTTGGGATGACCATAAAAAGTTCAAGAAAGAGCAGAGGCAGAAGGGAAATAAATCACCCTTTTTAAGAAACAGTACTCAAGGACAGTCGTCTCTTAGAGAGCCCAGGAAGGTTGAAGTGAGTGGGAAAATGTCAAGGCCGCCACCTATGGAATGTTGGGGTTGTAAAGAAAACCATAGGTACAGATATTTCCCCCACAGAAATGTTAAAGTAAGAGTTCTCCACAATGTTCAGCAAGCTGAAACAGTGAAGGACATGGGCAGTAGAAATCCAAGGATCTACGCATCCCTGGACAACAAGCAAGCTGAGTATCAGTCGCACATGATTGAAGTAGAAGGTATGATCAAAAACCAACCATTTACTATTTTAGTTGATTCAGGGGATAGCCATAGTTTTATAGACCCTAGAGTGGTACAAATTTTGCATTTGATAATAAGAAAACATGAAAAGTCTTGGTTAGTGCAGCTAGCTATAGGAACCAAGAGGAAAGTCACAGAGTTAGTCAAGTCTTGTCCTATAGACATGAATGGATTGAGCACGAAGACCGATTTGAACATTCTGTCGTTAGGCTCTTATGAATGTCTAATTGGGATGGACTAGTTGGACCAACACTCAGAACAAGGCATTCACTTGCTTAGATGAAGAAGGGAATCAGAGAGTCGTCCAAGGAATTCTTAGAGTTGTTACTTTTAGAGAAATCTCAGCAATGCAGCTGAAGAAGTGCTACAAAAAGGTTGTCAATTATTTGCATCCCATGTGGGGGAAAGGCCTAAGGATAAGGTGTCAAGTATTGAGGATCATGAGGTACTTAAAGAGTTCGAAGATGTATTCCAGGAAGTACCTGGACTACCTTCGAAAAGGGATATTGATTTCTCTGTGAACTTGATGCCTAGAGCATCTCTAGTGTCAAAGGCTCCGTATAGGATGAGTGTGCCAGAACTAAAAGAGTTGCAGCCGAAGCTTGAATAACTTCCGAAGAAGGGGTATATACGCCCAAGCATGTCACCTTGGGGTGCCCCAATCCTGTTTGTAAAGAATAAGGACAGAATGCTGAGATTGTGCATCGATTTCAGGCAATTGAACAAAGTAATGGTGAAGAACAAGTATCCTCTGTCGAGGATTGATGATCTCTTCGATCAGTTGAAGGATGAAAGATCTTTTCAAAAATAGATCTAAGATCGGGATATCACCAAGTAAGAATAAGAGATGAAGACATCAACAAGACCACCTTTAGAACAAGTTATGGTCATTACGAGTTCACAGTGGTGCCGTTTGGACTGTCAAATGCACCCGTTGTTTTTATGAGCTTGATGAATGGCGTATTTAGGGACTATCTAGACAAGTTTGTCATCGTCTTCCTGGATGACATTCTGGTGTATTCCAGGACCAAAGAATACCATGAACAACATCTGAGGATGGTGTTGCAGGTGCTAAGAGAGCACCAACTATATGCCAAGTTGAGCAAGTGCTCGTTTTATCAGGAGCGGATCCATTACTTGGGACATATTATCTCGAAGGATGGGATAGAGGTAGACCCTGAGAATATTGAATCCATTAGAGAATGGTCGACGCCAAGGAATGTAACAAAAGTTAGATCCTTCATGGGATTGGCTAGTTATTATAAAAGTTTCATCGCAGGGTTTTCCAAGATAGTTCACCCTATCACTTCCTTGCAAAGAAAGGGGAAGCAATTTCACTGGACAGAGGGATGTGAGGAAATTTTCTAGCGATTGAAGCAGTTGTTAACGAGTGCTCCAATCCTGAGGATTGCAAATCCAAATGAAGATTTCATAGTATGCACTGATGCATGCAAAGAAGGACTGGGAGGTATCCTTAGTCAAAATGGATTCGTAATCTGCTATGAGTCCAGGAAATTAAAAGAGCACGAGAAGAACTATGCAACCCATGACTTGGAGTTGGAAGCCATAGTTCATGCTCTAAAGAAATGGAGGAATTACCTCATGGGAAGGAGGTTTGAACTCAGAATAGACCATAACAGTCTGAAATATTTGTTTGATCAGCCAACCTTAAACACTAGACAAAGTAGGTGGCTGGAATTTCTGTGTGAGTACGACTTTGAGATCAAGCATATCAAAGGAAAGGAGAATAAAGTGGTTGATGCACTCAGCAGGAGGGTGCATGAATTACATGCTACAACCATTAGCATGTATCAGACTGATATTAAAAGTAGAATTCTGGAGGTTGCAAATGCAGATCTGCAGTACAGAGAATTGGTAGCCAAGCTACAGCAGGGTAAGATGCCACAGAAGATGGAAATTTATAAATTGGAAACAGATGGAATATTGTTGTACAAGAACATAATTTTTGTACCCAATGTCCAGTGCTTGAAACAAATGATTTTGTAGGAGATGCATAATGTTCCTTATGCAGGGCACCCTAGATATCACAAAATAGTAGCAGTGGTCAAGAGCCATTACTTTTGTCCGGGTATGAAGAGAGAGATCGTTGAATACATCGCTAGATGTATGGAGTGCTAGAAAGTTAAAGCTGAGCATAGGCACCCAACAGGGTTGCTGCAACCTTTACCCATTACTGAGTGGAAGTGGGAAGTAGTAATGATGGATTTTATTATGGGATTGCCCCGAACATGCAAGTTGCATGATTCGATCATGGTGGTGGTGGAAAAGCTTACAAAAGTTGCCCATTTTATTCCACTGAAAACTACTCACAAGGCAGTAGATGTTGTTGATATTTTCATAAAGGAAGTGGCACGATTGCATGAAATTCCTAAAACGATTGTGTTCGACAGAGACCCAAAATTCACCTCGAATTTCTGGAAAGGATTGTTCAAAGGATTCAGAACGAAACTGAACTTTAGTACAGCTTATCTTCCTAAGTCTGATGGATAGACAGAGAGGGTGAACCGAGTAATAGAATATATACTGAGAATGTATGTGATGGACAAACCATCAAGATGGGAAGACTACCTACACTTGGTAGAATTCACCTACAACAGTGGGTATCATGCATCGTTGAAGATGAGCCCATTTGAAGCACTTTATATAAGAAAGTGCAATACTCCAGTGAGATGGGATAATCCAGCTGATAGAACAATAGTTGGGCCAGAGTTTCTCAAGGAGATGGAGGACCAAATGATAAAAATTAAGCAGAATTTGAAAGCTGCCCAGGACAGGTAGAAAAGTTATGCTGATAAGAACAGAACCCACAGAGAGTTCAAAGTGGGTGATCATGTTTTCCTAAAGTGAAATCTAACAGGAGTTCCCTGAAGCTGGGAAGTTGTGCCAAGTTGGCAACCAGATTTTTTGGGCCATTTGAAATACTGGAAAGGATTGGGCCAGTTGCATATATGCTTGCATTACCCGCATCCATGACTGTACATAATGTATTTCATGTTTCATTTCTTAAAAATTATATGCCTGATACTAATCATGTATTTGATTGGAATGTGATTCAGGTGGAGCAAGAAGGTGTCCTGCAAGTGCATCCTATGCGCATATTGGATAGGAAAAACAAACAGCTCTGGCATCGAGCCATAGGGCTTGTAAAGGTCCAGTGGACCTGGTATGGTCCTAAGGACGCGACATGGGAGCATGAATATGTTATGCGGGCAGAGTACCGACATCTTTTTGAAAATTTTGAAAATCTTGCAGATGCAGTGTAAAGTTGCACCGAGGACAGTGCAAAAATAAGGGGAGGGGATTGTAATGTCCCCAAGGCCGAGCCCTGTTGTAAATCATGTCTATGAAGTATAAATCTTGTTTATGAACTGCAATTCAATTTTATAATGCTGGTGAGCCAAGTTATATAAGCTATTGGGATTATGTGTTATTAGGCCAGGGAGCCTAAGTGTTGAAGGCCAGGAGCCTGATTTTTGTACATGTAATTATGCACAGTATTAATACAAAACATCTCTGCGTGTGGACCGACCACGATGGATGAGTGATGGGGGAATAAGCTTTCACAAAACCTGGGTAAGGGATTGGGGGCTGGAAGGTTGGAAAAAGAGGCTAAGTGTGGAGCCTAGGGGCTTAAGTCCTTGGGAATAATATTTTAATATTATCCCAAAAGCCATGTGAAATCTATGTTTTGTCCTAATTTCCTGGGGAGGGATGCATGCAACTTCATGGGAGACATGTGTCGACCTAGGCGCATGCGATTTAACCCAGGAAATGAGTCGTGTTGGGGGTTCTCTTTCCATTCCATTGACTGTTGCGTAGGAGTTGGGTGGGCATTCCTCCAACCATCACCTGAATCCGGGGTTCGACCTTCCAATTCCTCCATCCTCCATCTGTACGCATTTGGCCTCTATGATTGAATCTCTGTAAACCTTACACATCTATGAAACCAGAGAGAGTCGCTCTATGCTTTAGCGCTGATCGTTTATGTTTTGAGTGTCCATACCCATTTTCCCAATTGACTGTTGTGGCCACGCAGTGCTGGACTATGTGTGGCTTGTTGGCCAGTGTGAGGGAGGTGATTGTTGTTGAAGAGGCAGGTTACCCAAACTATGAACGACTCTCTCTAGGTGAGAGAGTGCGCAGAGGAAGTGAGAACTCCTAGATGGAGTCTTGTAGCTGCCACAGAGCTCGAAGACTTCCGGTCCAGTCTGTTTTTGAAGCCCAAGGGAAGGGAGGTTAGCAGCCAATGGACTGTCTTGGTGAAAGTGAAGGTGTATACTCCTAGGGTGGGACAGACATGTGGGGAATGATAGTCTGTGGGTAGTGGGCATAAGTGGCTCCTGGGAGAGAATCCTTCTCCTGTGACTATGTGTCTTCCTGTATTCCCCGCCTAGCCTAGGAATCCCTACCCAGTGGAGCTTAGTCCCAGCTCGGGGGTGACCTACTGCTGAGAGTGATGAGAAGCGAGGTCTAAGGCTGGGAGGTTTGTGGGAGGTCTACATGCAGTTGGTGAATTACATCTAGTCTAAAAGATAAGTATATACATGCATATAATTTCAATTAAATATGCATGTCTGTGATTCTAGCAATCTTTACGTGTATTCTGTTGTATTCATGAACTATTGTTAATGCCATGGATTATGTATGCTAACAGTATTAATGTGCTTACGCTGTGTTTAACTATAATTAAGCAATTGTATTTCATAATAATGCATAATATGTTACAGTAGTGTTTTTCTGTGTAGTAATGTTGACCCGACCATGGGGTTGATGGTCGGGAACGTTACAGGTTCAGGTACAATGATAGGAAGGTACCGAAGATATCTCACTGAGTGAGTGAGTGATCATTTAACAATGGATGAATGATGGAAAAGCTGGGAAGATAAACTAAGTCCAAACTATATGCATGCATGTCCCCAACTTGACACTTGTCATGTTGGGAGCTACTTTGGCCCACTTGTCCCCAACATTATAACTTAGGATAAAATAATTATCCATACTTTATATAATTAAGAAATATTAATATAATATTCCTTTTTGGCTTAAGCTCCTTAACTTAGCCCTTTTCCTTAACTTTTAGCCCCTCCCTTTCCCTAACTAGTGGAGTTTAGTCCCCCATACTCTTTTATCGTGGTCGGTCTGCACACAACGATGTATTTTATATTAATGATGAGACATATACAAAAATAGGTGCATTGGCCTTTAGCATCTAGGCTCTCTAGCCTAATACAAACATAAGCATCCTAGCTTATAATAACTAGCTTACCAGAATATAAAACAAAACATATACACAAAGGCTCGTTGGCCTCAATATCGCGCGCACTTAAGATGTTGTGCGCAGTATCTTGGAATGTGCACAGTTCATCATTTTACTGCACAGTACATGCACTCACTATGCCATGAAAGGTGCATACAAAAATGATATCAAATAGCTCACCAGATTAAGTACATTGTCATTTACATTTATCATTGGGTTCGGCCTAGGGATATTATAACCACTTTACATCTCATTTCCCCCTAGAATTACTAGGATTCCTCCTTGAGGTGATTCTATCATCTATAAAGTGACGTGAATACCTGCCTAAGGTAACCGTGGGTATGTGTTCTCAAATTTGTCACCATTTGGTGGTTGGGTCGGTATTTTCCCAACCTACAATTTTTGTAATAACATTTTGGCATCATTGTCGGGTAGGATTTTGAATCCTCTTCTGAACCCTAACGAAAATTTGGCAAGCTATCCCAAAGCTTTTTCACTAGATTTCTTGGCGACTCCACCTAAAGGATGTTTCCTTTACACCCTTTATGATCTCTTATTGAAGCTCATCTTGTGACTCCACCTTCCTAGAACCCATCTTTCCTTGTTTCCCCCTTTCCATCCTTTGATGAACCTTGATCTCATCTGGCGAATCCATTGAGGTGTCTTTTCAGTCAATGGAAATATGGCACCTTGGGATGAACCCTCATCCAAAAGTTTTTATCCTTCGAGGAGGGAACTTTTACAGATGGAAAAGGAAAAGTCTGCTAATAAAGATGCTAAGGAAATGATGAATCGTATAAAGGATTTATTTCAAAAATCTATCAAAGAAATAGCCCTTGAATATGAAGAATTTCTTGAAGGATAGATATCTGAAGAATGTTGTCAATAAGGTCTAGATGAATTTCTAGATGAGACATTTGATGAAGACATCCAGGCATTTGTTCCTCCTACACATCAAGAAGAGAACATGATGAGTTGTAATACTTTTGAAGAAATTGATGTTTTATTACATGAATTTGGAAGTGAAGAATTATTAAAGGATCCCTTGGATGTAACAGATCCTTTTGACAAAAGAAAAACAAAGCACTATGCACTATGGATCAAGCCTCATGTGATGTAGAGGCGATGGAAGAGCGTGCCCATGAAGAGAAAAAATAATTCTGATGAAGTGAAACATGTTGAGGCATCATTATCTTGCTCCAACCTGATGAAGTGGAGGTTTTCCACCCATTCTCTCCTCTTGTTCATGAAGTTAAAGAAGCAACAAGCCTCAATGATGAAGAGTTTGAATACCATGTTGAATTCACCCCAGCCTATTCTCTTCTTGCACATGAAGACACAAAGATGATCATTTTCAGTCATGTTGATGGTCTTATGAAAGAACATTTATATATGGTTAATGAACATATAGACACTTTCATACAGACTGGCAGACGTAGGTGGGACTTTGGTCATCTCATTTTTTATAGAGACCCCATTTATAACATTGAGGGTATTCTTAAATAAAAGGGGTTTGAGTTTTCATCTTCAGAGGACTACTTTCCATGCGTGTATGTTTCATATGTTTGGAAGCCTAATTATGACACAATTATAGATTTATTCGAGGATGACCGATCACAACATTTCCAGGATGATTTTCAGTCATTCCCTGGGACCTGTGATGGATATCATTTTGGGGATACAGACTTGTTGTATGAGGACTCTCAACCACCTTCATCCTCAATTTTGGAAGAATACCAGGACATGGCCACCTCAAAGAAATTAGAGGCCCACTCTACAAAGAGAAAGTATTTTTATCTTGGAAATTTTTACAAAGATTTGTTGGTGAAGAGGAGATGTTCTTCTGAACCTGAGCATGTCCCTTACCTCTAGTCTTCTTCTCTGAGAAACCATGAAGTCTTATTTTGATCTCTCATCTCCTCTCATTCTTCAACAATCAGTGAATATTTGCACGAAAATGAAGATGAGTCGTCTTATACATATGGAAACCCTCTTCAGAGATGGATTGATCAAGCATGTGGCTATCACTTCAGGAAAAATATCTAGGATCATCAGGATTGCGGTTTCTCTTTCCAACAAGATTTCCTCCCCCCCACCAATATTCATGATTTTCATTTCACAATTCATTTTATGACTATCTATGCTTATGATTTTTAAGTGCTTAACTTGTCTTTGTTGTATTACATAATTAATCACATGGGAAGATACATTGATAAAATGATCAGTTGGTTTCACTGGTTATATGACCTCACCTAACATCACCCATCACCTGATCTCCAGGGGGCCAGGTAAGTAGGTAGGTCATTTGATTTCCTACATATTTCACATTGATTTCTCATGTTAGTTTAGATGCATTTCATATTTCATTTTTCTCTACTTTCATATTGATTTCATGTTTAGTTTAGAAATTTTTGAAAATATGCTAATTTTTTTTCTTTTCTAGATTAGTTCTCATTTTTTGGGTTTTGATATATATGGACAAAGGATGAGCAAAGCCATCATACTATTTACAAGTTTTTTTTCTTATTATGTGTAGGCATATTTCTACTAGGAGATGTTGCATTTCTCATGAACTCTGCGACAAGTACATGTCCCCAAGTAAGAGCCATATGTTATCCCCATTTTGTGGGATAACTAAGGAGATGATGTATCGTGGCCCTCAGGTTGCAGACATGGAGTGCTGGGAGACCACATGACTAGGAAATTCCACTTGAACATATGGAAACCCACTCTATCACCACACATTGGATATATCGTCATAACATCCACCACACAAGCTAGATTTTGGAAATCATTTGGGTCTTTCTCCATGCGGTACAAGACATTTATATTGGCAAGTAATCACCCTAATATTTGAGGCATTTATGAATGTTTTATTAAATCTTCTTTTGATTATAGAACGTGTGCTTGGACATTATTCTTTTGACCCTGTTTCACCTTGGCGAGTGTCATCAATTTCCTAGTAAGTGGCCAACTTTTGGGGAAGGGGTGTAACTAGGGGTCCCTTGAGGGGTCATCATACCATTCCTGACCATACTTATCAGTTTCTGCTCATCATATTCCCATCACATTACCCCCTTCTATGCCCTTTGGCTTTAGTGACCCAATAAGAGCATGTACCTCATTACATGGGAAGAAGGGGATGAAGGCCCAGGGGGATGATGGCTGGAAAAATATAAGAGCCTAAAATATAAACCTTTATTATGCTCACCCAAAGAGGTATTGAGAGAAATTAAAAGCTTCTCCTAAAAAAATCAAAGACCTGTAAAAGAAAAATAACATTATATACATGTCCCCACTTGTTGAGGTGTGTACACTCATGTGGTGTCCCTTTCTTTCCTTGCATATGGCACTCTGTGTACCTATAGATTCAAGTGGGTCTTATGGTGCTTCCCCCTAAGCTAATCAATTTCACTCTAGGGATCACCCAAGGTTTTGGACTATTAATTAATTAATGGTAATGAATGGGCTTGGAAAAAGGATGCATTGAAAACGAAGCTGCAACACACCCTTTACAAAGGCACCCATAGATGAGACAATATGATCCCTTATATGTCATGAAGCCCATTGACTTATGAATTATAAACCCCTATCCACCTCATCATCCACTACATGACCTTGAAGGGGAACCCTTGGGAGCATCCCCTACTTGAGGGTTTTTCTCTACCCAATAGGAATTCTATGACACCCCTCCCATACCTAAATTTGGTCAATTGTATAGGGTCTTTGATAATTTGTTTGATTTGATGAGGTAGCTTTGATGCACATATTTAGGTGCCTTGTTTATTTTATGTGGTTTTCACTTTCCATGATATTTTGACTTGATATCCTTGGAGGGCATGCCTATTTGTTTTGCAAGACATTGTTAGTGGACATTTTTGGAGGAACAAGCCTAGCTTCGGCTTCCATGCGGCTTGAAGCCCATAGGTTCAATGCCAAGGGACCACATGCCGGTTCACGATGAAATTACTTTGCAGGCCTAGAAGAAACCTTGGAATACATAACCTATCTCTCACATGCCAAACGACTTACCTAGGAGAGGAAAAACTTCATTTTTGGAGGCTTGACGTCACCTAGGGATAAGATTTGGTGGTGATGGAGGTGTTTCTCATTGACACATGGTACATTTTGAAGGAAGGAGGATTTCAACCATGTGAAAGAGGCTTAAATAGTGACATGTGGCCTTTGGAAGCCCATCCATGCTTCCCAAACTCCAACGGCTTGCTACAATTGTCAAAATGTCTCCCTAAAGGGGTGACGTCATATTGTTTTAGGGTTTCTAATGTGAAAATAGTGTAAATTAAATATTGTTATTTGGTTAAAGGTGTAAGATAAGGGTTGTTGACCCATTATGTTATGTTTTATCCTAATTAAGTGGAAAAACTATGTCTAAGACATTTTTTATAGATACATATAATTTGTATCTCATTTGAACATGGTTCTCCCTTGTGGAGATGGATACTTAGCTAAAATTTTCGCTACTCTTGGAGAATTTCATTTCTATTTTGAAATTATTATGGTTTATCTTTCTATTGATGGATAAAAGTGGTGCGCTACACTTGGAGGTTTTTTCTCATGCTTATAGATGGAATTTTCTTGGTCAAGGAGGGTTTGATCTTGCAACTATTTGGAATTGGTAAGGAAAATCTTCACTTATTTTCTAAAATTCTTGCTTCTTCCATAATTTTTAGTGGATTAAACCTTGGAGGAGTATAAGGGCATACACCCTCCCCAAGATTCATTTATTTTCTTATGAAAGGTCATTAATTTCAAGGTTT
The DNA here is from genome assembly GCA_009831015.1 of Picea engelmannii. Lineage (NCBI taxonomy): Eukaryota > Viridiplantae > Streptophyta > Pinopsida > Pinales > Pinaceae > Picea > Picea engelmannii. The sequence goes on from ML810058.1 coordinate 85,279, forward strand.
CTTGGAGAACTACAAGGGCGTACACCCTCCATGTTCACCTTTGTTTATTTCAAAATCCCTAGGGAGTAAAAGGGCTTACACCCCCAGGTTCTTTCTGTATCAAGCTCATACATCCAAGATCATATTGTTGCATAAGGTTTTGCTAACATAAGTAAAAGGGATTACACCATCTTAGCATTTCCTAGTGGGCCTAGCTTGCCTTGGGGACTAAAATAATTTACACCCCCAAGGACTTAGCCTATTCATCACATTCATTGACTCAAAAACCCAATACTAAGGCACCAATCATTTTAAATTTCCATTGGAGAAATATGATTGTTGCATCGGGATACGTAAAAGAATGAAGGAATCAACTTGTTCAATTTGCTTTTCTTTCCTTAATGTTCTAGGCTAGATGTTTCCCCTATGGAGTCTCAATTGGATAAGTCTTGCTTGCTGTTGTAATAAAATTACATATTCAACCATTAGGGCTGCATAAACCCTAGTATTTTTATCTCCAATAACTCTTAATTCAACCGTTGGAATTTGCTAATTTTTTCCCCATATAATCTAGTGATTATAGCACATATTTTGGTAGACTTTTGGAAAGTTTTGATGGTTGAATATCTTGTTGTAATAATTCATTTGTTACAGACATACAGATTTTTATTATCTTTGCAGAAAGTATTTACTACAACCTTGCATTTTGTGGTAGTATCTTGCTCCTTTAATCTTGAGTTGCACTAGTGTTTTGATAGTTTATCTCTTACATCATTTAATTGATTTCTAGCACTTGTTTTAGTAGCTAATTGTGCCATTTCATTACTTCTACTAACTACTGCAATTAGGGGAAAACAATCCTAAGTTGTTGGTATGTCATATATTTGGGCTTGTATCTTCATTTTCCTTGTGTCTCAGGTAGGCACAATCAACATTGGCAAGGTCTACTACTTCTTGGAAACCTTGGCTACCATCAAGATGCCATTCAATCCCTTCTCCATAAATATAAACTTGACATATAGGGGAATCCATTCATACATCACCACTTTCCATCTCATTTCCCCCTAGGGTCACTGGGATTCCCCCCTTGAGGTGATTCTATCATATCTAAAGTGACGGGAATACCTGACTAAGGTTACAATGGGTAGGTGTTCTAAACGTTGTCATTATTTGGTGGTTGGATCGGGATTTTCCCAACCTACAATTTGTGTGATAACATTTTGGCACCATTGTCGAGGAGGATTTTGAATCCTCTTCCAAACCCTAACGACACTTTGGAAAGCTATCCCAAATCATTTTTCCCTATCTTTCCTAGAGACTCCACCTAAAGGACGTTCCCTTTCCACCATTGATGAGCTCTTCTTGAATCTCATCCTGCGACTCCACCTTCCTAGAACCCACTTTTCCTTGTTTCCCCCTTTCCATCCTTTGATGAACCTTGATCTCATATGGCGACTCCATTGAGGTGTCTTTTCAGTAAATGGAAATATGGCACCTTGGGATGAACCCTCATCCATAACTTGTTATCCCTCGAGGAGGGAAATTTTATAGATGGAAAAGGAAAATGTTGCTAATAAAGATGCTAAGGAAATGATGAATCGTATAAAGGAGTTATTTCAAAAAGATGTTGATGAACTAACCCTTGAAGATGAAGAATTTATTGAAGGACAGATATCCAAAGAAAGTTTGCAAGAAGGTCTCGATGAATTTCTGGATGACACATTTGATGAAGACATCCAGGCCTTTGTTCCTCTTGCACATCAATAAGAGAACATGATGAGTTGTAATCCTTTTGAATATCTTGATGACACTTTATTACATGAATTTGAAAGTGAATAAGTATTAAAGGATCCCTTGGATGTTACATATCATTTTGAAAAAAGGAAAACAAATCACTCTTCACTAAGGATCAAGCCTCGTGTGATGTAGAGGCGATGGAAGAGCATGCCCATGAAGAGAAAAAATTATCTTAATGAAGCGCAACATGTTGAGGCATCATTATATTTTATCCCTCCTGATGAAGTGGAGGTTGTACATCCATGCTATCCTCTTGTTCATGAAGTTAAATAAGAAACTATCCTTAGTGAAGAATAATTTGAAGATCATGTTGAAGCCACCCTGGCCTATGCTCTTCCTGCACATGAAGAAAAAGAGATGATCATTTTTCAGTGATGTTGAAGGTCTTATGAAAGAAAATTTACAAATGGTTAATGAGCATATAGAAACTTTCATACAGATTGGCAGACACAGGTGGGACTTTGGTCATCTCATTTTTTATAGAGACCCCATTTACAACATTGAGGGTATCCATCAAGAAAAGGGTTTGGACTTGTCATCTTTAGAGGACAAATTTCCATGCGTATATGATTCATATGTTTAGCAGCCTGATGATGACATGATTACAGATTTATTCAAGGATGATTGATCGCAACATTTTTAGGATGATTATCATTCATCCCTCGGGACCTGTGATACATATCATTTTGGGGATGGAGACTTGTTGTATGAGGACTCTCAACCACCTTCATCCTCAATTTTGGAAGAATACCAGGACGTGGCCACCTCAAAGAAATCATAGGCTCACTTTACAAAGAACAAGTATTTTTATTTTGGAAATGCTTACAAAGATTCGCAGGTGAAGAGGTGATGTTCTTCAGAACCTGAGCCTATCCCTTACCTTTGGTATTATTCTATGAGAAACAATGCAGTCTTCTTCTAATCTCTCATATCCTCTTGGTCTTAGAAAAACAATGAATCTTTGTGTGAAGATGAAGATGAGTCATCTTCTACATATGGAAACCCTATTTATAGATGGATTAATCAATCTTGTGGCTATCACTTTAGGAAAAATCTTCGAGATCATCAGGATTGCAGTTACTCTTTCCAACAAGATTTCCTCCCTCACACCCACCTTCATGAGTTACATTACACGATACATTTTATGACTATCTATGCTCATGATTTTTATGTTCTCATCTTGTATTTGTTGTATTACATAATTAAGCACAGGGGAAGATACATTGATGAGATGATCATTTGGTTGCACTGGTTATATGAATTCACCTAACATCACCCATCGCCTAATATTCAAGGCCCTAGGTAAGTAGGTAGGTCATTTGATTTCATTCATATTTCACATTGATTTCTCATGTTAGTTTAGATGAATTTCATATTTTATTTTTCTCTACTTGCATATTGATTTCATGTTTAGTTTAGAAATTTTTGAAAAAATAGTATTTTTTTTCTTTTCTTGATTAGTTCTCATTTTTGGGGTTTTGATATATATGGACAAAGGATGAGTGAATCCATCCTACTATTGACGATTTTTATGTCTTAGTGTGTGTAGGAACATGTCTACCAGGAGATTATGTGATTCTCGTGCACTCTACAATAAACACATGTCCCCAAGAAAGAGCCAAATGTTATCCCCATTCTGTGGGATAACTAAGGAGGTGATGTCTTGAGGCCCTCAGGTTTCAGATATGGAGTGTTGATATACCACATGAATAGAAGTTTCCACTTGTACATATGGAAACCCACTCTATCACCACACATTGGATCCATCGTCAGAGCATCCACCACACAAGTTATTTTTCGGAAATCATTTGGGTCTTGCTCCATGCGGTAAAAGTCAGGTATTGTGGCAGGTAATCACCCTAATATTTGAGGCATTTAAGCATGTTGTATTAATGATTTTTTTGATTATATAATGTATGCTTGGACATTATGCTTTTGACCATGTTTCACCTTGGTGAGTGTAATCGATTTCCTAGTAAGTGGCCAACTTTTGGGGAAGGGGTGTAACTGGGGGTCCCTTGAGGGGTCATCGTATCATTCCTGACCATACTTATCACTTTTTTCTTATCACATTCCCATCAAATCTCCCCCTTATAGGGCCTTTGGCTAGTGTATTCAGAATACCTAAAGCCTGAAATTTGGCAATGTCGTATGCAATGGGTAACATGAGTTTCATACCCCAAGGGTTAGAATTACTCTTACATGGCAAGAGGAAATGGGTACTATCCATGTTATAGCATCCATTTTAAATATATGATGAGCACTCCCTTACAATAAACACACTTAAAGCCTTTGATATGTTTTCCATGACTACATGTAACAACATAGTAATTTGGAGTGACTAATGAAAGGTAACAAGGAGGTCCTTGGTGGCCCAAATAGTTTATATAGATTTTGAGTCTATCACCAGTACTGCTAAATATGGATTGGCTTTGACAAGGCCATGTTTCTTCATAATCCTAATTAACATGATGTTATATTGAGCATTTATGTCCATGTCATATTTGTGTAAGAGATAGGGATGGAGTAGATAAAAAAATTATTTAGAATTTAGCTTCATGTAGTTTAGATGAGGCGTTAAGGGATCTATACAACACATTGAATTTTTGAGGTGGTCATAAATAATAAAACAAAATCATACTAGCATTGGTCTCAGAAATCTCTTCAATGACATTGTGTGCCTAAACAATGAACTCCTCATTAGTCTTGGCATAATTCTATAGACAGTAGTTTATAAGGATAAGAAAAATAAAATCCATGAGATGTAGAAGGGTTGTTGTTGGTAAATTTACATTCCAAATGTAAAAATCAAATTGTATAATAGTTTGAGTTATAATATTCTTAGAAAATGGACTCCAATCCACTTTTGTCACCGTATTATGAGAAATAGAAAATGAGGGTCAAGTACATTATGTAGAAACAAACGATTTGTTATTTGGATTCTAATAAAGAGAAATGATCATTATAGGTACAACAAGGAAATATATATTTATATTATTTATATTCATGTTTGTACTAATCCATAATGAAAACCATTTTGATAATTAAAAATGTAGATATTCCTACTCACTCGATTGTTAAAAAGATGAACCAAAGCTTTGTAAATCACACCATAATCACCTTAATGGTCCCAATGTCTACCAATTACATTTTGTTAAAAATTGAACTCACAAGCATGCTTTGTTCAATAAAAAGAATGTAGGTTTGGAAATTACCTTCAACTTTATAATTTGGAAACTATGTAAGGATATATGGGATAACAATTCGACACAAAAAATTGGTGTAAATGATTGATTGGAAAACATACCACACTATATTGTACTTGATCCAAAAGGGTTTGAATATCCAAAATATATGTTATTCACAACATGGGTAGGATATGTGACCAAATTAGCTTGGATTATAAATTCAAATCTTCCCACAAGCATTGATAAAACTTGATTTAAAATAAAAATTCTCAATAGATTCAAGGAAACAACCACATATAATAATTCGTAAAGAAGGCCCCCGGGGGGTAGCTCAATTGGCAAGTGCCTTGATATGAAGTTCCATGAGGTTTCAAGTTCAACTCCCCCCAACTTATCTTGTGTGTCATGTATGGGGAATCATGGGCACACCTAGAGGTTATAGTGGTAGCAGTTGGATAACACGACCACGTGTAACACGAGTACGTTCCCAACTAGTTTCCGATTCTACCAGACATAATAAATAAAATAATAACAATAATTTGTAAATAAAAATGTTTGAAGTTGAATATTTTTATCTTGTCTTGTATTTATTTTAGTTTCTCTAAGTTACAAACTAAGAAGGAAGGAGGTCAAACTAATGAAAATGGAGGAAGGCCTAGCTTCAAATTTACCCTATAATTGCATGAGTTTACTCCCAAAGAAGCATTATGTCCACATGAAAAAAAATGGAATAGATATAGCGTATTTCCATTCAACCAAGTCAATCCAATAAAAATATCACAAGTATCAACATATGATAGGCCAATACAAAGTGGGTAAAACATTCTTAAGGGTAAGAGGTAATGCACTATATCACTCAGAATTTCAAAGTTCACAACCAATGTCAAGATAATATTCATGTTCAACTTGTTGAACACATCATGTAGTATCAATTTGTACCGACTTTGATTCATCCTATAATCCATCGTTATGCCAAAATCACTTGCAACAAAATCTACAAGGATTGATTACTATCTAATTTGGTATATATATATATATATATATATATATAAACCTAAAGTGTGGCAGTTATGTTTCTACCTTGATCTTCTCTTATTTTTTAGAATACTTTCTTCTTTACTAACGAGGCCAACCATGAGAAGATATAATCTCATATGGCTCATCCCCCCCCTTCTCGCATCACTCTCATTTATCCATACCCAATTTAATTATCAAACAATGGATGTACACATCATAGTAGAAAGAAGTAAAATTAAAGGAAGAACATCATCTATACCAATAAAGATAACGTAAAAACTATCAAATGTACTAATTATATGTTTACTACACTATTTTCTCCCAGTTTTTTTCAAAACATCAATAATTCAAATTGTCAAATTGTTGCACTCCTCCATGGTCATGTCACAATGCAATGCTCATTAAGGGACATGTTGTAATACAATGTTCCTTGTTCCCATGTGTGAATAGAGGCAACTAGAAAATTCTCACACCAACTTTTAACTCGTCTTTCAAAAGTAAGAGTGAACAACCTGCATATAATACCTTCATGAATAGTTTTATGAGAAAAACAACTCAAAAGGAACTTAATGATATATTCAGATGTAGATGTATTTGTCTCACCATCAAATTTAACTTTTGATAAGATATTAACTATCTTTCTAGGAGTGCTACATCATATAAAACCAAAAATACATCTCCATATATGGGTTTGGGAAGGAGCCATTAATAATTAAAAGTATTAACAAGAAAGACTGCACATGGTCAACTTTTCATATGTTGCCCTTCTAGCACCATTTTGTTGATGTAGTAAAATGCCTCATACCAACATGAGGGAGGATTGTCTAATGGCGGGTCCTAATTAGACCTTCTCTCATTTGATATGGAAAATATCCACCAGTATGTGGGCCCAATTACCACTAACTAAATGGATTTCTCTCCAAAGAGAGACTTTCTCTTTTAATCTAATCTAAATCCTAAATGAAATCCTAATTTACTATGCAAATGCAATCCTATTCTAATTTCTAACTACGCCTAATTTAACAATAACAAAAATCAATTGTATGAATATAGTTTTACTTATGGAAACATAAAGAATTCACATTTCTAAATAAGAAACCATACTCACATACCCATGTTCATATAGATTACATTGAATATGTCCCTACAATTGAATTCATAATTATTTCCTACATAACCAATTGACAAAAATGAAAAATTGCTAATATCTGTAGAAAACAATCAATTGATATAAGTGCACATTTGCATGAATAGACGATTAATTAGATTCCCCATGTATTCAATATTTATAAAAAAATCCTTAGATAGAATTACAAGAAAAAACCAGTAGCTTTCAAATCCATCCTCAAGCTTGATAAAAATATACAAATACCCAACTCTTCGTTATCCAACACTCTGTTGACTAAGGGAAAAAATGAATTTATAATATTTCTCATTCACTGCCCCTGGGACCATTCCTCTTCTATATTCTTCGCCTCCTCTCTTTCCCATGCAGTTACAACCACTCCTCTTTCTAGACTCTTCACCTCCTCTCTTTCCTATCAAATCAAAATAAAGAAAATGAATCATAGTCAAATGACAATGATGAAAAAATATATAAATTCAGTTATATTTGAGTATAATACGAGACATTAACAACTGTATAAATAAATTAAAATATGAGAAATGTTAATTTCAATTAATTGATAAGAACTATGTTGTATTATTCCTCAAGTCTTGATCTTTCCAATGGGCTCTTTTTTTTCTGATTTGGCCATCAGAAATGTGAGTTATAGGATGCGGAAACTTTTGTGGCCAATATCCAAGAAAAATTGTGCCTCCTATTTTCTCAAAAAATTTGAAAATTTCTACTATAAATATAGGAAAAATAATTCTTATAACACGTTCCTCACACTTCCAACTTTTCAATGAGCCATTTCTTGCTCAATTTGGCCACCTGAAACTCCAGATATGGCTCTCGGAAGTGAGCACTCAACAAATGTCGATCTCCTCTTTAATAAATTCTCAACCGTTTATCTAGATGTTTAATGTTTTATCCCACATTCATTGTGGGAAGGCATTGCAATGGGTTTATATGGCTTTTTTCCCTCCCCGTGTAATTTGTGTGTGAAATATGAGAGGTATGGAACATTGAGCCCACATTAATGTTTTGTCCATACTCGAATCCATAATATGAAAAATTAAATAGGAAACAAAAATAAATAAAAATAGAAAAACCAAATTAAAAATAAAATAAATAAACTTGTATGTGTTCAAAAATAAAAATAATCCAAACTCAAATTAAAATAATCCAAAATCACATTAAAATAATCCATAATCACACAAATATTAAAAAAACACATGTGCAATGTTTGGGATAACCTATGCATGGTTTGGGATAGCCTATGCATGGTGAACATGAATCTGATGATCGATTGAGAAATTAAAAATAAAACATGAATAAAATAGCATAAAATAAAATAATAAATAATGTACAAACCCATATATACAAAAATAAATTCAGATGAGTCATGAGACAAATTTCCAAATATGGATCAAGGTTCCAACCGTGGATCAAGGTTCCACACCTAAAAATATGGGAAATTTGAAAAAGGTATATTATGATAAGTCTGAATATCCAGAATAAAATTAATGTGACAATTAAATTGAAATCTTGGTTTCAGATATTGAAAATTCAATGACGATTAGGTTGAATGAGACCAGATTCCAAATAAATAAAAGAATTACAATTATGAATGAAAACCAGGGTTCTGGGTAAGACAAGCAAGCAACAAATGGCTAATATGACTTCAAGTTTCCATCAGTGGAGGTCATGAGTCCACATCTGGCATTCGAGTTGGAAAGAAAAATACTCTTATGATGAAAAATATTGATGTCTGGATTCTAATGTTGGAGTCAATGATGATCAAAATATGGATGATTATGGGTCAATATGAGTAAGATTAATGGTTTCCCATAGTTGTGCATTTCAAATTTGAAGTGGGAATCTAAAGAAATTGGGATTTCCCAAGGAAATCTTGAGGTTTGCATGGTTTGGCAAGGAGTTTCAAAGCTTCTACAGTGTGCACAAAACTTGAGGTTTCTCTCCTTTGTTTTCTTTCTCTTCTTCCACTTGGGTCTTGGCATACTTTTCTCTTGAAATCATTATCCAAAAAAAATTAAGCCCAATATTGGTATTAACTACAAATATTCAAAATAAACTATAAATGACCAGTTTCCAAGAGTAGATTTACAAAAATAGATGCATAGGCATAAAAACTTTAAAACAAGTATGTATCTCCTATCCAAAGCAACCATTCCTTCCTAAATGATATGATGATATTGCAAATCAAGGCATGGGAGATGGAAGTGATTCAATTATCAAACATTTAAATGTAAACCATTTCCATGTAGGAATGATATTAACAACTGCACTATAACATACTCTAGAATTCATTTCCATTGCCTCTTAAACAATGTTATGAACATAGGGTAATGAGCCTTCAACATAATTCACAATTTATTATTTCAAGTCAATGGATTCACATTCTAATGCTTTATTTATTCACAAGTTTGCATTATCATTATTAAATGTTAGGAGCATTAAGTAGAATGAAATTAAAGGAGAATATTGAGAGAAGAAACCACCCTGCTTAGTCATGCCTATCCTACACAAACATACATGTCAATACGAGGAATACATTGAGCAAGAAAAAATATGCAACAAGACTATATGCTCTTTTATTAAGGTCAACTATCCATTTCTCAATGATGTAGTGAGATGACAATTTAATCCAACACATAAGCTAAAAAAGGATTCAAAAGAAAATCCCCTTCACAACAAAAGACAGAGCAATAAAACTTGCAATCAAATAGGATCAACAATACATGAAATAAAATTTAACCCATTAAGAGGACAACTTGTTAAATTTCCCGCAAAATGAGGACTAAGCAAAAGAATGAAATCAAAATGAAAGAACAAGCATGTACAAGAAGATGATTAGATTGGAGTGAGAAATTTACATAAGATCAAGATTTACACTTCCTACACCACCTGATCATTGCATTAGTAATAATTAAAAGAATAAAACCAAAAAGAATAATAGAATGATCAAAACTTAAATTCAAAGGGCCAATTAGTGTCATAAACACTCCTAAGAGCCTCAATAGAATGCTACCAAGGTTTACTAGACAAGGAGAAATGAGGCATTATAGAGGTTGTACTAGGCTACTCAGACTTTTCCTTAGGCTTCCTTAATATCGTGATCACACTATAATACCAACCTTCAATTTCCTTTCCTTAACCATACCATGTATTGGTATCTTCTTCTTTTGACTCAACTATGGCAAGTACTCTTTGATCTTCTTTGAGAAAACTTATGCCTTCATGAGATCCAATTGAAACCAAGATACACAATAAAGAATGAAGTCATCATAGAAAAATAGAAGTTAAAGATCAATCAAACATTAACATGATCAATGTGTAAAATGTTTTCAAAGGGTTTTTTACAAGGAGCATGCCAAATAATAGAATGAACATTGAAGAATATAAAAAATGTACAACCACAAAGAGATCTTGAGCAATGAAAAAATTACTTAAAATAACCATTCAATAAAAAACCTAAACCCATAACCCCTTAGGTAGTCAAAGAATATAAAATAGGCTCATAGTAGTAGTAGATTAGGAATTAGAGCTAACATTTTTGATAAGATACCTCTTTCCTTTTTCTTATAAAATAAAAATAAGAGGGGGGGATGTTGTGGCCACAACACCTCCAAAGGGATATACAATCCTCATCAAGTGCCATGGAATCCAATCAAACCCTAACTTCCTCAAAGGGTGCAATATCTAAGTTGTGGGGATTCCTTCCCTCTCTACGACACATATGACTATATCTGCAATGTCCCAACTCATCAATGAAATGTCCAAGGTCCATCAGGTGTTGGAAGGTGTCTAGAGGTAGGCCAAGTCATCAAGGAACCCGACGTTCATCATCAAAGGTGCAACGTCCTCCAAATAGTGCATGGCGCCATCATGAAACTTCCTTGAAAGGACCATACTAGGAGTGCAACATCAATAAGAAAGGATCATAGAATGAAGTAAGACCAACCATTACAAAATACAATTCATTATAATCATACAAAGTAAGCCACAATCTAATACAACAGCCATGTAAGCAATTCAGATTAGGTATCTTCTTCAAACTTCACTCTAGCTTAAGTCTTTATGCCATTTTCCAAGTTTAGGTACGAGAGGACCATCACAAGGTCCTTTTAGGTGTGTCAGTGCCCAAGTAAAGGAGTAGTTCCTAAGAAACCCTTCAAGTATAAGTATAAGTGAATTACATGGCATGGGGTTTACTTTATTGTCATGGTGTCATTGACATGAAATGCCACGTGTGGGTTCATCTCTATAAGAACCTTTGTAGAGGGAGTGCTTGGTGCTTGAGTTACGCTTTCCTCAATAGTGTGTGTATTCCAAACCCCTGTTCTTTCCTTTTTATTATTCATGTATTGCTTTGCAAGACCCTTTTTTAGGTTTGTGTATTTATTATTTTTTTACTGAGATTCATTAAGTCCTTTTGATTTGATATTCATTGTGTGCATTAGGAATTGGGATGATTACCTCATAGCGAGGGGGTAGAGCTCAAGCGGAATTTTGGATTTTGATTTTTCATTTGTCATCCCATTTCATTTTTCAATATTTTACGAACTGCATCAACCATGGGAATTATATCCCCTTCTTTTGATAGGATCATAAAGGCATGGATATTTTTGGTATACATGTAACAACCATTCCTCGAATATAGGAAAACAAAAGAAACATAGATGGAATGTGTTAAGTATGGAATGGAATTGTACAGTACCCCTATAAATTCCTCCCAATAGTACCCCTATTCCCCAATAGTGACAACATTGGACTAGGGAACATATAATGGCCACCTATATAAAACAAGGAAAAAAGAATAACTTATCAACATCATGATCCATTATCTAACTTCAACCCATGATCCTTACACAAATTCTTAATGTATTAAATGTAACACTTTATATGAAAAAATGACTAATGTACCTCATGTGTGTTGGGCCACCATTATCAGATGAACCATGATGATGAAGTGAATGAGTTGAACAACGATGAGGTGGAAGACATATGAGGGGATAATGTCTATGGAGAATGCTACTCAACATCTCTGAGATCATTGTTTTCAATGTGGATGATCATGGAGAATGATCTTCTCTAGTTACCCTTAGGTGAGAGGGTAACAACTGGCTCCCACATTGGAACATGTGCTCACTATAGAGTGCATGGGAACCTCAACATATTTTGTACTCCAAGACCTGCAACTTGCATCACTCTGAAGAAAAATTTCCTTCTACATTCTAACACAAAACCATCCATACTAAAATTTCAGGGGATGTTGTCCACCCTAGTGTATGGAAAGTGAAAATAAAATGCTAAAATAAATATTTTCATTTTCATCAATATATCATTTTTGTATAACATGTATGAACTAAGCTATCATGAGTGCATCAATATATCAATCAATAACTAACATCAATCAAGGAAGAAAATATATAATCAGTATACAAGCACACAACATGACCTAAGTCTACTCTAAACCTAAAAAGTCAGATTCCTTTCACATAAAAGGGTTTTAGAAGGGACACATAAATAAGTAATGGTAATCTCCTTCCCTCATGTGTGGTCAAATAAAAGGAACCAATTTCAAAAATATTCTCAATTTTGTAAGGGCCCAACCATAGGCTATCAAAATTTGTATGCATACTCGGCTTATCTTTCATTTTGTCCCACATAAGTACAAGGTCACCTTCTTCAAAGTCCCTTTGTCTAGTTTTATAACCAAATGCCTCCTTACTCTTGTCTTGATTCCTTTCCATTTGATCAAAAGCATGTCTCCTAGATTCATCTAATTCAAAGAGATGATCATTTTTTCCTTGCAATGCATCCTTATCAGTTGTAAATTTCTGTGCAAACTGAAGGAAAAGAATGTGGAGGTTGATGGGAAACTTTGCTTCCAATTCATATATTAAGTCATACGGGGTTTTTCCTATGGAAGTATTTGTTACGGTATTATTTTCCCACAATGCATACTTAATATTACTATCCCAACCCTTCTTATAATTTTCACCAACAATCTTCTTAACAAAATTCATCAGATTCTTGTTGCTAGATCCTGCTAGTCCATTCCCTTGGGGATAGTAGTTAGTTGAGTGGGACAAAACAATTCCATATTTGACACAAAAATTTTCCAAGGCCAAAGAGATAAAGGATTTTGCGTTCTCACTAGTGATCTTAGCAAGAGAACCAAACCTTGTGATTATCATGTCTTCAAGGAAATTCAATATGACTTCCTCGGTTTCCTTTTTCATTCGTATGGATTATACCCACCTAGTGAATTAATCCATAGCAACCAAGACCCAAAAATATCCCTTTCTAGAGTTGTCTTTAAACTCACCAATGAATTCTAAACCCCATTGTTGAAAGGGTGCCTCAAAAATCACTAATTTCAAAGTAAAAGTAGGCAACCGTTTCTTCCTTGAGAAGAAATGACATGGCATGAGAGATCTAACACAGCGGTGAGTATCAGTGAACAAAGTAAGTCAATTGTAACCTACTCTCAAAATTTTATGTGTGGTGGTATTAAAGTGAAATTACCACCACAATATATTGAATGGGGTTCCTTAATCAACCTATATGCCTCATAGTTATTGACACATCTAAGGACTACTCCACCATGGTTCTTCCAACCAAGACCATCCTGGGTTAATAAATACTTCATAGCTTTTAATCTCAAAGCTCTCTTCTTATGATTCACTAGGTGATCAAGACACAATAAATTCTTTAGATAATATACAATATTATAGTACCACTCATCATGTTCTAATTAACTGAAGACAATGTTTACTTGGTCATTATCTCCCATTCTGATGGCTTCTTCATTGCTTTTAGAAAAAATGTTATCGAATCCTTGTCCCTTAATGATTAGTAGGTTTAATATCAAGGTCATACTCTTCAATCTTTGATACCAACTTTCCTCTAGTTCCTAGGCAATCTTGTTGATTCAATACATCTTTAACAACATGATATGGAACATAATATTTAATATTATTATATCTGACATAGATTCTAAAATGATTCAATGATTTGACAATGGCATAAGCTTGCTTCTCGGTAATAGTATATTTTAACTTGGCATCTCTAATGGTCTTAATCATGAAGGAAATAGGTTGTTCATTGTTGGGTGAATTATATAGTAGTAATTCGATACATTAATTGTCAATATGGGTGTTGGTTGTTTCTCTCTTAATTATTCTTGGGCTGACCCAGGTTCAGATCTCAACAGGTTTCCAACAAAAACCCTCAAAGACTATCGACCCTCATGGTAAACTAGAAGGCAATGCTACACACAGGATGCACAACACAGTCTCACTCGAGATAACTTCTATGGGTGACTGCAATACTCAGGCGTTTGCAGTCTAGGAATGAGTGGGGATCTGTGGTTGTGTTCTCTCTTCCTTATGCATTGTCTTTGTTAATTATTCAATCACTTCTATGATTTATTCATCTTTAAACCTATGCATGCATGCTGATAAAGCTAATATGACCATTCATTTGTTAACCTAAATATCAATAGAAAGTAAATCATTCATTAACAATCACACATAACACAAGGGTTATCGTGGTTCACCCCCTCCTGGGGCTACATCCACAAAGATCTGGCTTCTCTGCTCTTTTATTTATTCTGCTACAAAATCCTATGCTATGCGCATTACATATTAAGTCATACAATCAAGATTAAGGGTAAGAACCCTCTATGAGGTTGACTAGATCACACTTGGCTCCTCAGCCTGTGACCTAACCCTCAAAGACTACCTTACTTGACTCTTCTACAAACTTATTACCATCAGCAATCCCACCAAAATATGATAATCAACTCTCTCAGTTATTATATGATATCTCTCTATCTCACACATACATATCTATCCCTCTCTCACATACACAATTTTCCTAGACCTCCTAGGTCCTTATTTATACTATTTTATAGGCTTATAGACGTTACAATCCTTATCAAAAACCCTAACCTTTCCCAGTTAGGTTGGTCTACCTGCATGCCATGTTCTTTTTCCTCCTGTGTGTTGCTTTTCCTTATTTTTTTGCATGTTTCTTTCTTGCTACCTATTGCACGTGCTCCAAAATTAGGTCTACCTTTCCAAAAATAAGTCTTTCCCCAACAAAGATCCTTCTCCAAAAATAGGCATGCGCCCAAAATATAATTCCTTCTCAAAATAGGCTTGTTCCTAATAGGCCCCCAGCACTGACATGTGGCTCGTCCCGAGCCACTCAGGTGGTGCGCGCTCCCTATACCACCTTTTCCAAACTATGGAACTTCTCTGCTAGTTCCTTTCCTTTTTTCCTCATCTGTGCAACTTTTCTATTAACGCCTTGACTATCTGCATTGTTATCTCTTCCTATATTAATGTTGTGACCTCTTACTGTGCTTGTTCCATGCTCATCTTCTCTTCCTCCATCCGCACAATCATTTGTGCTACTTTTTCCTGGAGGGGTTCCAATTGGGCTTGTCTTTCTTGCTTATTTGTCTACACTGTCTTTAACTATATCTACAGAGTCTTAATTTCTTGATCGGTCTTCAAGCGCTCCATAATATTCATTGTTTTCTGTCATTTTTTAGATCTTGTATGGTAGCGCTGATTTTCTCCTCTTGTTGGTCCCACTGTTGGACCTTTTCATCTTCTTCTAAAACGGTCCATATCTGCATGGTTATGTCGAACAATTTTTCAACTTCCCTCACTTATTTGGCCATCTCTTCTAACTGGAGTGTGGATTTCTATTCTCTATGTTCTCGAACCTCCAGAGGAATCGTGGGATTAAAATTTTCTTTGAGCTCCTCGATTTCCTGCCTATATCCCTCAATTGTTTGTGAAATAAATTTTATCTTCTCCGCTGCGCTCCTCTCTAGTGTTTGCACATTGTCTAGGATGTGATTATATATTATTGTTAGCCCCTATTCTAGCTTATCCGTGTGTTCTTTCTCCTCCTCTTTCTCTGGGTTCAGTTGGTAGCAGGTTATTTGTAACATTTTGGTGACTTCCCTACCCACCTCTAGGTTAATCACATCTGCATGGTCTCCAAATTTCACTTCTTGAATTATGTTGGCCTAGAGTCCGTAAAGTGTCTTGGTGGGTAACTGCACCATGATGAATTCAAATTTCTCAATCATCCCCATGGGTTTATGCATAGTCTCATGATCCACTCTTATCATTTGGCGAGTGACTCTGAATGTCTCCCTGCCTTGTACTACCAATTGTATTGTCTCCTCTCCTTCTTTCTGTCCAGGGGGTCATTGTGTCTTTTCCTATCACTACGTTGTGGCCTGTGGTACTGCTTGAATTTTTATTTGTTGTAGAGTTTCATGGAATTCTATGATCTTATCCATGATCTCTTCTCTTTGTGCCTCTGCAATACCGACCACCTATTCCCCCATGTCTTGGACCTTGTCCGCGACTAACTCATCATCATCCTCTATCAGGGTGATGATTGGGTCTTCCATGACATACTTCCTCTTTTTGCGTGCCTCTTCTACCTGTGTTGGATTCCTTTTTGTCTATGAGGGATGATCCCAATTTGTTGTAACCAATGCACTTTCTTCACCAGCCTGTGATGTATCCCCCTTTATGGTATCTTCCTGGTTGTTTTTCCTTGTCGATGTTGTTGTCCTCCTTGGTCTTTTAGGCATGTCGCTGCTTGTTGACGGTTGATTCTGCATTGCAGCCTTTCTAGAGTTATTGGCTGGGATGTTTGTTTTCGCTGAGGAACCTGCTTCAAACTTTTCCTTAGGCTTGGTGGATTGTGTCGTTGTTGGCGTTATTGTTGTTTTTTCTACTAGAAGATTCCACTGTGCATGACAGTCTCTAATTATCTAGTCAAATTCTTCCTTGGTGACACAATATTGCATCTCCAGCCATGCCTTCTTTGGATCCCTTGCAACCTGGATCCACATGTGATGCCTGGAAGCATTGAACCTGGCTATCCCTTCAGTTTTGTATATTACCTCCACATGAATATGCCACACATTGGTTGTGCACTATTGTATTTCTTCCAACAACATTGCAAACACTGTGTTGTTTGCTTATTGATTTTTATCCTCCTTGGCCTGTCAAAGGGACTCATATCTAGCCACATAGCATTTTCCTTTCCTATCCAGGAAGGATGAAAACTTTGGCTCTTGCCACCCTTCCAAGGATATAATAATAATGAGCCAAGAGTAATGGAACTCAATTCCATTATCCCACGCATCTCTTTAATCAATCAAAAATTGGTTCAACAGGTACGGTGCCCAACTGAACATCACTCCTTTCATGCACTGTGTGGCTACTGCTATGAATCCTGTTGGAGCTTCTTATTTTCTGCATTTTCTCAAAAACTTGCAATCCATAAGCTTGTTGGCCAACCTCGTTGCATTTTTATTGATGTCCTTGAGCACAATGCCCATGTTTCCCCTACTGGTGCCAAACTGTGCTTTTACCAATTGGACGATTTCCTTCTCACACACCTTGTTATCCAAGTACTCCTCTAGTTGTGCACCGATTATAGCTAATCTTGTGATATTGGTGATCAGTGCCACATCTAGCTTTACCGGCATATCCATCCAAAGGATGTCGTTGTGTACCCAGGATACTAAATGTTTGACACAAAACCCGACATTTTAGCGCGCCTGAAGTGAGGTATATCCAATAGGTTCATTGTGTCGGAGTTATACAACCTCGTTATCCATTGCGTTGGCTCCATTATCAGTTTACCTAGGGGTCCAATCTCCCCTTTGTTTGCTAAGTATGTCTCTTCGACCAATTCTGGGAATTTGGTCGCATCACGCACATCGTGGTCTGAGTACATAAGTTTTGGTACTTTTCTGAGCATATCGTCCACAATGACCACTACATCTCAGAGATATGGAAGTGTGATTTCCTTGGTGTCCTGCACCTTTATTTTCTACCCGGCAATAGATGGGTTTGCATCTGTTGTTTTTGCATCATCTTATTCCCTCTCAGAGTTTGACCAATCATTGATGTCCTCGACGAACACCTCTTCTTCATCATGGCCCTTTCGTTGACCTCTTATTTCACTAGGTTTAGCAAGCGTTTCAGGATTAGGGTTCGGGATACCATTTCGGGTCCTAAAACTCTGCCCTATTCCCCCCTGCAATGTTGTCGATGTTTTCTCTTCAATATGTGTCAGGTTGATTGGCTCTGTGTCCGATGTAGTGACATATTCAAGCTCAACCATGTTCTCAGGCTATCTCATTCTTTCATTGCGCTTGGAGCGTCAAACTTTCGTGGGGTCATATTCTATCGAATTCACACACTCGCTTGCTTCTACATAAATTTCTAGCTAAGGCACGCACTTTGTATCTCACTCTATGCAAAAAAATCACTAAGTATTGAACCAACACGTGCTTTCCACCCTTTATAGACTTGATCATAAATGTTTTTCAATTTTTTCGTGCATTTGTACAGAGTGTAATTTTTCCTGTGCACTGTCTTCCAATGTTGTAACGGTAATTGTTGCGCGTAACTTTTTTTTTCACACTTTCTTGTGGTTCAGTCAACTTCTGCCTCTTTTGTGTTTTTCTTCTTTTCTTCTTTTTGTATTCCTTTTTTCTTCTTTTTCCCCTTTTTATTTCTTTTTATCATTTTTTTGTCCTAATATTTACTATAGTACACTATATACATGCCTTTCTTACTGCACTGTAACTTTTAAGGGTTAGTAGGTCGACTGTCCCTGTACAGTTTCAGTCGACTACCATTGATCATGCCTTTCAGTTTTGTTCCTCCCAAGTCCTTTAGTTGTACCGATCCCCCATTTGTGACAATCTTTACTTGATATGGCCCTAGCCAATGCATTCTAAACTTACCAGGGTGTTGCAAAAATTTGTTGTCATAGAGAAGAACTAAGTCTCCCTCCTTTAAAATCTTCTTTTTAATATGTCTATCATGCCAGGATTTGTCCCTTTCTTTCTGTACAACTTGGTGAAATCCTTCCATAATCATTTCCTCTTCCATTTCCATTAGTTGGCTTAGCCTCTCATGTACTGTGTCTCTTTCTGTCATGTTGTTAATTGTTTCTATGCCCAGACTGGGTACCAAAAATTCTAATGGCACCGCTTCTTCCTATCAATACACCAATCTGAACGATGTTTATCCTGTCAAATTCTTGCATGTGGTTTTGTATTCCCATAATATTGCTGGTATTTTCAAGTCCCAATCATCCATGTTAACATTGTAGATCTTAGTCAATGCATTTTCCAAAATCTTATTGAAATATTCTATTGTTCCATTTTCCTAAGGATGATATGGTGTGCTCTTGTGATGATAGATTTCAAACTCCTCAAACATAGCCTTGATGGTATTATTAATAAAATGAGTACCTTGGTCACTCATCAATATCCTCGGACATCCAAATCTGGTGTTGTTGTCTCTATGCTACAATCTTTGACTGGGGTTGCTTCTGCCCATCTTGTTAAGTATTCAGTCGCAGTAATGATATATCTAACTACTGGCCTTTTGGTTGGTGGATTAATAGGTCCAATAAAGTCTATTTCCCATTTTTCAAATACCTACAGAGTCACTTGTGATCTTAGGGGCATCCCATCCCTTCTGTTGGGTTTTCCAACCCTCTGATAGACATCATAGTTCTAGAAATATTCCTTGGCCTCTTTATGCATTGTTGGCCACCATAATCATGCGTGTAATACCTTATGCGCGGTGGAATTTCCTGCATAATGTCCTCCATATATACCTTCATGAGTTTCTGCCAAAATTTTAGGTCGTTCAAGTTCCAATACACACCTTCTCAAAATACTATTTGCACCCATCTTGTATAAATGACCTCCAATGAGTTGATTGTCTATAGCTCTAACTACCATTTTTTTCTTCTACAAGGTGCTAAAGTCTTCTAGAGCAAGCCTTGTACTGAAGTATTCAAATATCAATGAACTATTCATCGATTATATGTATTGAAAATAATTATGCATCGGGGAATTTGTCTTCCAAGTTAGTAGGCTCTTCTCCATTGGTTACCCTTGATAGGTGATCAAGTCATGCATTCATCTTTCCTAGTTTGACTATCACTTCAAAATCAAATTCTTAGAATAATAAAATCCATCTACAGATCCCCCCCCCCCCAACACTGGCTTGTTGACTAGATATTTGAGGGCAGAATGGTCTATGAACATTTTAAAGTGTTTACCCAATAAATAGTGCCTGAATTTCTGAAGTGCATATACCATAGCTAGGTATTCTCTCTCTATGGTGTTGTAATTCTGCTCAAATTCTAACAACTTTCTAATTGCAAAGGCTATAGGATGGTCTAAGTCCCCTTATCTTGGCTACGCTATAATTTCTCCAAGTGCTATGGTTGATACATCTACGTTCACATGAAATGTCTTTTCCCAATTTGGAAATACTAATATAGGTGTTGTCACCATCTTTTCCTTTAGAGTGTCCAATCCTTGTTGACAGTCCTCATTCCACTGAAATCTGGTGCCCTTCTTTAACAATTTTTCCATTGGTGCAGTAATCTGTGCATACCCCTTTATAAAATTTCTGTAATAACCTATATGTCCCAGTGTTTCTCTTAACTGGCGCACTGATTTTGATGGTGGTAAATTTACAATGACTGCAATCTTAGCAGGGTCCACTAGTAAACCTTGTTTACACACTATATGTCCCAACAATATCCCAAAAGGTGTACCAAAAATGCATTTCTTGATGTTTAATGATATCTAACATTGTCTGCATCTTTCCAACATTAGTCTTAACACTTCTACATGATCCTTTAACAGACTATATAAAGTCCAGTGATCAAGATATACTTCTAGAAATTGATGTATGAATTCCTTAAAAGAAACTATGACTACCCTTGAAAATATAGTTGGTGCATTCTTTAGCCCAAATATCATTATTGTGTATTGGTAGGATCCCCATTCTATATCAAAATTAGTCTTATACCTGTCCTCTAGAGATATTTTGATCTTATGGTAACCGAAGAATCCATCTATAAATGCGTATGCTTCTTTACCTCCCACATTCTCTAAGACCTCATTTATAAAAGGGGTAGGGAAAAGGTCGTGTAAACAAGCATCATTTATTTTCCTCAGATCTACACAAATCCTTATCCCCCCTTGCTTCTTTTCTTGGACTACCATGGGACCGATCCATTCAAATTCCTCTACTGGTTCTATAATGCTAGCTTCCAACATTCGGTCAATTTTTTCTTTCACTTTCTGCTTATAAACTGGATTCATTCTGTAAGGTTTGTGTCTGACAGGTCTAGCCTCAGGTTTGAGGGGTATCTTCATCTCACCTATCTCCCTTGTTATGCCTTTTATCTTTGTAAAGGTCGTTGGGAACAAGTCACTGTATTCGCGTAGTAAATATGTTATTCTTTCCATTGTTTTCCCATCCCAATAGTCTACAATACTTTCCGTTTTAGGATTATCATTCGTCCCAATGTTGACTTTCTTGACTTTTATTGGTGCAGCAAATACTTTTGACTCTAGAGATGGACCTTCCACCTCTCTTTCTTCCTCAATCTCTGTAATCTGAATGTTGTGTGGGTCATCTTCATCTGGTGTTTCTTCTTCAAATGATAGAATGAGAGTACGTCTTTAATTGTCTATATGTTCTGTTGTTGATATTCTGTCATGATTTCAACTTCTAGTTCATCAATAAATATCATTCCACGCATTAGCTTCAACGCTGGATCAATTTTGGTGTTCTCATGTTCAAATGAGAAGGTTACTACAAAATTATTCTATAATCTTATCCCTTCTATAGTGCCTCTGCGCATCTCCTGATCTATGTACAAGTTCCTTGGGATCCCTTCCATTGTATGGATAAATTGATGAGGCCATTCCTATGGTGGTGTCATCCTCCATTATGTCCTGCACTTCTCCAAGTGTTCCACTGGTGTTCCTTTTAAATCATACCTCTACATTTTATTGCTCCACTATTCTATGCCAAATCTAATGTGCAGTAGTCGTTTATACTAATAGCATACATGAATTGTTTCTTTGTGCGCACCCCACCATATTGCAGGTGTTTCCTTGAGTGCAATATCGAGGGCTAAGAGCCTCTAATTTTCTAACACTTCCTCTTCATATCTTGTCAATAATTACTCTAAGTCATTTAACCCATGAAAAATGGGAGGTTCTCTTATCTATGTACCAACCCATCTTACTACGCGGTTTATTCTTGCGCACCTCCTTGTGGAAACTTCATGTAATCGTTGTTTCCAATTCTCCAAAATTGTGTTTGATTCAGAAGCACATGATGTAATGCTTCTCCAACTGAGTACCCCATCTTCAGTTGGGTTAACATAATCCTCTTCTCACACAGTGGTTATGTACAATTGGTTTATTTCTTGCAGATCCAAACAAGTGACCTCTACAAACCTTTCTCCTTATGATGGATCCAATGGTGCAATGACTCTATATTCACCTGATTCAAAATTCATTTTTCTTGTCTTCATGTTCATTATAGCCTGGTTATAAAATTCCCAATCTAATACAAGTAATGTTGGGTAAGGTGTTGTACCATCTACCATCTCTATCACTTGGGGAAGAACTACTCCCTTGGGGAGAGTGTTGATCAACAAGTATTCCACTTTTAAGTTCATGGATTTGGCGAAGAAATTAATTTGGCTATCTGAAAATTCTCACATGCTATGTAAGAAATGAAGAATTTGAGCATCATCATTGAAAAAATTCAAATTTTCAAGGTTATCAGGTAGAGATGGTCTAAAAATTGCTTCCACTTTGCATTGATCGTGAAGCATTTCCTCATAGCTTTCTAAGGTGGCATCAGATGCAACTAGAGCATTAAGAACATGATTTTTGTCTCTCGGGACAACATCAATAAAAAAACATAAAATATTTCTATAGTATCGAGGATTTAATTCCTATATCTTCTCAATATTTCATTCTTAGCATCAAACTCCTTGTTTACTTATTCTATACAACAAAATAAATTTTTGAGGTGCTCATAAAGCATACAATAAAACATACTAGCATTTGTCTTAGAAAAGTCTTCAATGACATTGTGTGCCTAAATAATGAACTTCTATTAGCCTTGGCATAATTCTATAAATAGTAGTAAATAAGGACAATAAAAAGAGAATCCATGAGATGTAGAAGGGATGTTGGTAAATTTACATTCTAAATGTAAAGAGTAAATTGTAGAATAGTTCAAGTTATAATATTCTTAGAAAATGAATTCCAATCCACTTTTGTCACCATGTTGTGAGCAATGGAAAATGAGGGTCGAGTACATTATGTAAAAACAAGAGGTTTGTTATTTGGATTCTAATAAAGATAAATTATCATCATAGATACAACAAGGAAATACATCTTTATATTATTTAAATTGGTATTTGTACTATCCATAATGAAAACCAATTTGATAATTAAAAATGTACAAATTCTTGCTCATCTGATTGTTAAAAATATGAACCAAAGCCTTGAAAATCACACCATAATCACCTTAATGGTCTCCATGTCTACCAACTACATTTTATTAAAAACTAACCTAACAAGCATGCTTTGTTCAATAAAAACAATGTAAGTTTGGAAATTACCTTCAACTTGAGAATTTTGGAAACGATGTAAGGATAGATGAGCATAACAATTTGACACAAAAAA
>ML810059.1:0-20342 GCA_009831015.1 Picea engelmannii
TAAACACCATCCAATCATCTAAGTATACTTCTAATAACTTATAGATGAACTCTTTAAATGTTGCTACAACCACTCTAGAGAATAATGTTGGTGCATTATTCAACCCAAAAGGAATCATTGTGTACTGGTAACACCCCCATTCTATTGCAAATGTAGTCTTATATCTATCTTCCTACACAATCTTGATTTGAAGATATCCTTAAAATGCATCTGTGAATGAATAGGCTTCTTTCCCCCCTACATTATCCAACACTTCATATGTAAATGGTGTAGGAAATGGATCATGTAAGTAGACATCATTTAACTTCCTCAGATCTACACAAATTTTGATCCCTCCTGTCTTCTTATCTTGAACTACCATTGGACTAATCCACTATGATTTTGTGGCAAGTTCAATAATTCCATCTTCTAACATATTTCTATCTCTACTTTCACCTTCTGCTTGTATACTAGATTCAATGTGTATGGCCTCTACTTCAATGGCTTCGCATATGGATTCAAGGGGATATTCATCTCTCTTAACATCCCGGGGATCCCTTTCATATCTGAAAAAGTAGTCGGAAACAAATCCCGATACCCGCGCAATAATTTTGCTATCTTCTCCACAGTCTCATCACTCTAATAGTCTCATATGTTCAAAAATTTGGGCTTCTCTTATGTACCAATATTTACTCTGCACATTCTCAATGGCTTTGCATACACATCCAATTCAAGATTTGGTCCTTCTACTATGGCTTCTCCTTCATTTTGTGGTATTTTAACATTTCTGGGATCTTCGTCTTCATCTTGATCTTCTTTAGAAACATTATAATAGTGCAAAACTTCTCGAACTATCGTAGTAGATATATGTGCGCTACATACAACTACTAGTTCTACCAAGTCTTCTGCTGAAAAAATATTGTTCTTGATGAACTACAAAGTAAAGGAGCATCATTTTCAAAACCAAAAGTTACCTTGAAATTCTGTGTTAATTCTTCCCAATCTGTAGTTTCTCTGCGCACTTCCAGTTCCAAGTACCAATTCTTCTGGATTGTGTCCAAGGTGTGTACAAACAAATGTGTTCATTCTTTCCTAGGTAATTTATTCCATGTCGTAATACACTATGTAACATGCTCCATCAGGAATCTCAACCCTGTATACTTCTGCATAGTATCTCCATTCTCTGTCCCGAACGTACCTTGTAATAGTCTTCTACATTGTTTCCAATCTCTTATTCCATCCTTATGTGTGGCTCACCATCTTGTTGGGGTCACTTTAAACGTGACATATAATGCTAATAATATTTTTTGGTCTGATATTTCTAATTCAAATTATCTTATAAAAGAAGATACATCAGTTAGTTCATCATACCTTGGAGGATCACATACCTCATTTCCAATCCATCGTAACAAGCAGGTAATTCGAGCACATTTCCTTGTGGACACTTCATGTAATATTTGTTGTCAATTATCCAAATATTCTTCTGAATATGATGCGCATGCAATAATACTTCTCCAACGAAGTACACCATCAGTTGTAGGGTTCACATAATTGTCCATCCATGCGGTCATGTTATATAGGTTGTTAATCTCTTTCCTTTCACTGTTTCTACATATCTTCTTCCTTTAGTAGGATCCAATGGCCCAGTAACCTACAAGTATTCTACTTCAAATATCATTTGTCTCTTCTTGAGGTCAATGATATTATGATTTCCAAAGGCCCAATCAAGTTCAAGGAATGTTGGGTAAATGGTGCTTCCATGTACTATCTCAATCAATTCGAAATCGACCATGCAGTGCACTCCATCAATGCTAACACTTACCCCTGTCAACCTTAAAATTGGGATGATCTTATGTTGGTTCACTAACCTTAACTGAACGAGAAACCAAATCAACTTTGGCAAGCCCATCATCTCCCAAGTCTTCCTCGGGATGGAATTCACATCAGAGCTTAGATCTAGAATGATATTGTCCATGTCGTAGTTTCCTATCTGTGCATTGAGTCGAAACTCCCTATTCATTCTCTTCTTACAGTGCACCTGCTTAACTGCTCTATGTGTGATACGTATCTCTTTCTCTTGGGCACAATGGTCAATCATTCCATGCAGCATACTCATCTTTCATTAACTCTAAACAACTTTTCAAAAAACTATTCAAAGTGCTTACCTTGTCAACTTTCCTTTATAAATGGTCATAAATTGGTGGCATATCATACACTAGTGGTTTTTCATACAAAGTTGGCGCGATCGAAGTCAATGTTATTCAATTTTCCCCTATTAGTTATTTCCTTCCTTGCATATACGCCTCTTTCTCCTTTCTAGGGTCAAACAATGATTGAGGCTCTACTACTTTCCTTACCCACTAGTGGATCCTATTTCCTTGATTTTTCACATCAGTTCTGATTCTGGTTCCTCCACACATAGCCGTTTCTATCTTAGGTTATTCATCACGTGCCTCTAATTTTATCATCTATACATTTTCATTCCTCTTTTCTTGTCATTTTGTGATCAACTGTGGAAAATAATTTGTCGCATGGTCTAGTGCTCTGCAATATGTACAGGTTGTGCATGGGTTCAAACAGTCTCGCACTAAATGTCCTTGTTGATTACAATTATAACATATAATAGGTCCTCTGTCTCTACCGAATCCTCCTCTTCCACGGCCTCTAAACTCTCCTCATCCTTATTGATTATGACCTCTTGGATTATTATACTACAACTTTCCTCCTTTGGATTCTTCTCCCTGGAATCTATATGCATCTGCAGTGCGCTCTCTTATCAAATCAAATGCACAAAAATCCTTGTGTTCATGTTCAACAGAATTTTAAAATTCACAAAATAGATTTCTCGCAATATTATGCTACTTCTGCATTAATGGGAAATTATGAGGGTGGTGACCCACTATTTTTAAAATCTCATACCATAACCCTAGTGGATTCAGAGCTCATGTATTCAAATATTGTTGAAAATCTAGACATTCATTCATATGGTGATCTTCTGTAATACATGTGGTGCACCATACTTCCTTGTGTTTTTATTTTCCTTTCACAAGATCCTACAACTGAATGGTTAGCGTTGCTAACTGCAACTGCACTTGATCCATCCCCGCGCCATGTTCTCCTACCGAGAACACTTCTAACTTCATTTCAATTTCTAAGACTTATGACTATGACATGATCTTATGTTGTATCAAAGGGAAGCATATATGCGGAAGCAAACCTGCAATAAACCACTCTTTGTGTTGTTCATCTAGAATTTGGAATGTCAATCGATCCTTCAGTATCTTAAATATTTGATTGTAGTCCCACATTGATTCATTTACTATATCCTTGATCTAATTCATCTCCGTTATGCACTGTGACTGGGATTTAAATTTCTGGAATTCTTTCAATAGAGATTGACTTACCTCTTCCAAGGTTCTAGTTTATCCCATAGGTGTCATAGTATAATATTCCATTTACCATAATAATGCGTGATCTATGAATGTCATTTCCAATTGCGCAATCTTTGCATCATCATCTTGGACGTTCTTCAGAGTCCAAATTGTCTCACAAATGAAAAAATATTGTTCTAGATCGTCTATACCCGCACCATGGAAGACAAGCATTCTTAAGGTAGGATCTACCCCTGCCATTGTGTTCTGCATGGTATTATTTCCTCATAACACTTATTGATTCTAAAGCAATGTACTACTTCCACTACTTTGATTACTTCTACTACTACCTTTACTTCCTTCACTAACTATAATTGACAAAGCTTCTGATCTTACCTCAGTTCTTGGCGACGAACATGGACTCATGGGTTTGATGTAGAGTTTGA
Source organism: Picea engelmannii (assembly GCA_009831015.1). Lineage (NCBI taxonomy): Eukaryota > Viridiplantae > Streptophyta > Pinopsida > Pinales > Pinaceae > Picea > Picea engelmannii. The sequence goes on from ML810059.1 coordinate 3,797, forward strand.
TCTGAGCGATATAATATTCTGTTAGACTGAGATGATAGATATTTTCTTCTCTGTGCAAAATTCCTTCAATTTGGAGTATCACACCAGTGTCTCTTTCCTCATTCTCACTGTGTTTCCCCTCTCTCTCAACCACAATCCTCTTCCTATTCGGTCTAAATCTATTACCACTATGCAATACTCCAATATATTCTTTCTTCAAACACTCTTGTTCTCTCGACATCCTTATCCCATCCATTCATCATTCATTCCCTTCATCCCTCTTTATTCTTAGACCATCCTCTGGTCAGCCCCCAGTTCCCCTATATGTGTGAAGGCACTTAGCAATCAAAATTTTTTCATGACTCCTTTATCGCACAACAACATCTTAATCCAAGTAGATAGTGACTTCAGGTATCTTCCTCGTAGTCCCTTAAATAACTCCCTTTGAGCAGCATTATACGAGTAAGTACAATCCATGGAAATTTTAGTAATGTAACCTCCCAACACACTTTCTATCCAGTAATCTATTGCTCGTGATACTCGATTGCTTATAGAATTGAATTGCCTAATTAACTCAGGAGTCCAGTTTCTTAGAAAAAAAATATGATATCTTTTGATTTGTTCAATTAATCTATGGATCCACTATGCTAAAATATTTGAAAAGTCAGCGAAGAAAATATCATGCAAATCTGTAAACACATACCTTTGTATCCATTTCTCTACGCTGATTCGTGGATTCTTATTTTGATCTAAAATAAACTTGATCTCCTTTGTGTCCAACCAATGTCTAATATCCTCCTTAGTAGGCCTCCACATCCCCTTCAATCATATATCCAGGTCTCGATAACAGAACCATTTTTTGGCATGCAGTGGGTAGACCCAGGGTTCAACATTAATTCACCAACAAATCCCAAGATACTGACCCTTTCGTCATCACCCACAAGCAGGAGAAGTATCACTCGAGGAACCTATGGGGAATACATGAACCAGGTTTCTGCAGTCATGGGAGAATATGAGGCATTCATCCTTATTGTTTACTTAACTTTCATTCATATACCTTGTGCGTGGACTCACAATAACATAATAACATATGATAAATTCATCCTACTTAACCATTCAACAAGTGCGTGAAACCCTTATATTCATATTAACCATTAAGAATATACTACATGTGCACAATAAATAGAATAAACCAACATATCATGACAACAAACACATTAGGACACTGATATTTAATGTGGTTCACCCCAAACTGGGCTACGTCCACAACAATTGGTTTCTTATATTATTCATACATCTTCAATTCTTACAACAAGTGCACATTGCGCTCATACAATAATATTCAGTTAAAACCCAAACCTACCCAAGTTGTTTTATTATGCAGTGCACACATACCTCTTGACTGATATTCAACTCATCTCATACTCATCAAATAGAAAAGCACTATTCATTTCCCAAAAACTTACTTGAATCACTTAGAATTCTCCTTAAGAAAAAACTCTCTTTAATGTTCTCCTCATCTAATGTTTATTTCTACCCAAAACCCATACATATTTATACATATAAATTGGGGCTTATGTCCTTACAATGTGGAAAAAATGTCCCAAAACTCCTAAATAACTTTCTCCTTTCACACACTATCTCTTGAATATGTGCTAACTATCTTTTGCGAGCGTTACTCCTTTGTTGACTTGTCACATTGTCCGCTCCTGTGTGACTCCCAAAACTTAGCCAAAATGTCCTACTCCAACAATGCATCCATAGAAATTGAATTTTGCAGCATGATGGAGGGTTTCTAGAGTGTATTTGGAGTTGAAGATTGAAGATCCATGTTTTCAGGCCTAAAGAGTGAACTCCTATGTGAGTTGCATTGTAACAACAAGTATTTGTTGGTGGTGATGGTATTTTTTCCTAGTAGTGAGTTCCCTTGAGTTACTAGCAGAGAGATTCCTTGTTACATGTGCTAGAGAGACTATGATAAATGAATGGGACACCTGAGGGGATAATATCAGTAAAGGGGTACATGCCTTGGGTTGTGCAGGTCAAGAGGAAGAGAGTTGGTGAAAATCGGGATAGTTGTAGGAGAATACAGATGGGTTCTGAGTTTTATGAGTTGTGAGTGTGTTATAACCCTATATTTGATAGTATCACCTGGTGATTAGAATTTATTCCTCTAGTCATATTTCATTGTAAATAATATTTGATTCTGCAAATGATTTACAAAAAGAAAAGAAAAATAAAATAAAAGAAAAAGAATAAAATAGAAAAAATGAAAATAGGATATAAAAAATAATAAAAGACAAAAAAAAAAAGTACAAAACCCCATGAAAAATAAATTTGGTTTGAATCATACTGTATAATCATGATCAAAATTTTTGAATTTGTGTTGATAGATTAGAGAATACGTTTTGTCAAACAGTTTAATCTTGGCCAAATAAGATAGGTTACTGTATAAGTTTGGTCAAACAGTTTAATCTTGGCCAAATTAGTTAGGTTAAAGTAATAATTAATTCAATAGTCTAATCTGGATTAATATGTTAGATGCCTAGGTTAGTTGATATGTTAGTGTTTTTATCTCAATAAAAGTTGAAAGGGATTGTTAAAATACCCTTTGTTTGAGTAAATTTGGATATTTTTACCTTAGGAAAATAAGACCATGGTGTAAAAGTGGAAAAGGTAAGCTTAGCTCTACCCATTGTATATTTTTATCCTAAGTTTATAACGGATAAGATGTTTTGTCATATAACGACTAATTTCTGCAGAAGTTATCAACGACGACATCCAGTAGCGCCCAGATCGATGGTCCTTGGAGCATTTCAGACACCCCCCCCCGACCTTTCTTCCTTTAACGGTGGGGGTAAGTCTAGAAAAGTGGTTTCCCCCGTGCTGGCCCCACCTAATGTAGTGTTGTCACAGTGTTTTGGACACCCCCCCACTCAAATACACTTACCACCTATCTCCCCAATGGAATCCTACCAAACCAATACCCAATATCGCTCACCTCACTCTGCCACCATACCCCACTTCCACCTGTCGTATGTCACATCCCACATACCCGGTACCCAATCAATTCGCTCCCTGTGACCATTAACCGCCCCTTCATCACCCCTCACCATAACGAACACCTCCATTGTGATGTAAAACCTTGTTTCTTCATCACGTAACACTATTTGTTGATGCAGACATTGTGGACACCATGCCAAAACAATATTTCAATCCAACTGCCACAATTGCTTACTGTCAACAGACGCAAATTCACCTAGGTAATTACAGTCTACCATTACTCTAACATAAAGCTCTGTTAATCATGGCCCCCAAATCCAAATCCATTGAAACGTCTGATAACCCAATTCTTCCCCCTCCTATCGAACTGGATTGCATCCCCCTGACAGATAAGGATTAAAGATCACAGAGCCGAAGTGTGAATTCGACTTCTTCAAATTTCAACCTTTGCTAAAAGATGTCTTCCTGGATCAGAGTGACGAAATTGGACTCTAGGAGTCAAAGTTTCCTCTCTATATGTTCCCTCAGACCTACCATTTCCCTGAATTCGCCCTGAAATTCCAAGCTCATTATTTTCTCAGCCAAAGGGACTTGTTTCCTCCTCTGGAGAAACCTTGCTCTCAATTACCCCCGAATCCATTGACCAGATGCTACAAATCCAAAGAAGTGACCCTGCAATCTTGTTTTCCCTCGAAGCCCTGAATGACCTGTACCAAAAGCTCACCTTCCCCCAAAGAGCCCAAATTTTCAAGATTGTTCTACCAAAAGAAGCTTAATTTCCCAAGAAAAATCCCCCCTATCCATCGTCCATCTTCTCTGTCAGGGCCAACCAGATCATTTCCATTCTTTGTTACTTGTTAGGATACTTTTTAGATGAATGGGTAGATGAGCCTATCTTAGGTTTTTTATCCATTTTTTCCATAGAAGAAAGAGCCACAATTCAATTTGATTTCAGTCAGTTTCTAGCTGATAACATACATGATCAACTTTTCAGGTTTTCAACAGAAGGAATGTTCAGATATTCCTCAGTCCTGGTATATTCGTTATTTTTTTTCTTCAGTCAGACAGGTTTCCATGTCCCTTTCAGAAATTAAACCAGGAAGGAAACCCATAGTCAGTGACCTCATGGACCTCACTAGTGAGGAAAAATTCAACTGAATTCAACTTCAAGGACTTCATAGACCAGTTCTATCATCCAGTTGTTTGCATGTTGAACAACATCACAGAGCTAAGGATCAATGAAGAAATTTAGAGAATCCTTCATCTCTCAGATCAAGCTAAGACAGGGGATTGGTATTTATACCCAAACCACACAGAGATAAGAGTGTATGGATGTGAGTTGCCACCTTACACATTGCCCAAATACCTCCCTGTGAGGATATTTGCACTAGAGTACATTAGACAGATGGTGAATTCAGATGACATCCATATTTTGCAGTCAATAAGAAACAACAACTAAGGATCAAGACTCAAATTGGTCCTTTCATCAGTGACAACAGATCAACAGGAGAAGAGGAAGATAAACTCTTGAAACAGATGAGTTCACTCGGAGTTCCACATGGTCTTATGACCCATTTGGTGTCATTTCATAGCTCAGAGTCAAACAAAGGAGCACTCCTTATGCTCACACACAGAATCTAGAAGTGGAGAAGTATATGAACTAGACAGAATGGCAAGAAAACAAATTGCTAGAAACAGAGGAACAACCTCCCCCGGTCACTGCTTCACATACCAATACACCTCAAATGCAAACATAAAAGAGGGAAAGAAAGGAGTTTTCCCCTTCAGTCATAGAGGTTTCAGCTGAGAACTTCTAAGTTTACAGAAAAAGGGCCAAAACCAGTCATGCACTAGACTTGCTCAAAGAAGGAGAAATGCAACGCACCATAGTCATGGAGGGACCACATTCTTCATCCTTTTCAGACAATCAATTCATAGTGTCCACGTATTCATCTAAAAAACAAATAGACACTACCATGTCAGTTGAATCATCTCATGAGCAAATAGATTCAAATATTTTTGACAAATACAAACCGATCAAGCAGAGAAATGAGCTCCTCAACAACATCACATATTCTCAGTTATGGAATCAAACCTCCATTGCTCAACACAAGATGTTTTCATCATTTGAAACAGAGAAAGGAAGAATGCAAATGGCATTCTTTCAAGCACAATTTCCTCATCCTAAGAAATTTACAGATTATAATAAGACTTCCTTTGAGTTTGATGTAAAGGATGTCCATCCAGTGGACCAAATGGACATGCACAAGCGGACAGGGGAGATGATATTCTCTACCTTGAAAAACACCTCATTGACTACTTCAAAGTTGTAGGAGTCCCTGAAAAACATTCAGTCCCAATTGAAGTTGGAGAAGATCTCTTCTTTGGCCAAAGACAACAAAATAAAATCACTAGAAGAATTGGTGTTGAAGATTGGGTATGACCCAACAAATTTCAAGGCAGCAGAAGATTATTGAAGAAGAAGAATGTTTATATAGCATCCTTGAGAAATCAATTGAAGCTTCTAGCTATAGAATATTCACAAGCCAAAGAGGTGGTTGAAACTGAAGGCCACAAATAATAAATGTTGAAGCTTATCATGGAACATAATTCACATATAAGAGAAATGGAAGCATAAATGGATAAATTAATAAAAGAGAAGGAACAGAGTGTACAAATGGACATGATACCACTAGATGCAGACCCTTTGAAAAGAATTAGGACAATAGAAGCATCTACATCAACAAAGATTCCATCACCAATCCCAGTACAAGTTTCAGATGCATATGAAAAACTTGTGAAGTCTATGGAAGACATGTCCCTCCAAGGGGAAGAGATAAAAAAAATGCAAGACGAGGTAAAAAAACTATTAGAGTTGAAGTCTATGTTCCAGGCCAATCACCATGCATAAATGCATAAGTCTCAAAGGCTTAGTCAACAACTACAACAGCTATAGAAAAAGACTTTCATGGAAAATACCTTAGCCCAAGCTATGAAAAACTTTTGGATTGATATCGGCAAGTCCATGGAAAAAATATGGACATCCATACAGATCATCTTTGAACAACATGAATTGATACAAAAGGCCAGAGAAGCAATTGAGAAAATCAAAGAAGAGCTAGGAGAAAGACCTACAGAGGCCAGTGAACTTATTAGATTCCTAAACTCCAAAAACAAGGAGGAGTTATAAGAACTGGAAATTGAAGACAGAACAGAGACCATCCTTGAGATCAAGAAGGTCTTGACCAAGAAAGTATTAATGTTGCAGTTAGAGGAAAAGGCTCAAGTGATGGATATAGGAGTGCAGATATTTCTCAGTAAGTTTGAAGTACTACATAAGAAAGGTCTTCCTAGACTATTAGTACTCAATGAAAAGCTAATCACTCTGTTAGATTACAAACAGAAAATCAGTGTAGTGGAAAAGGATAGTTCCAAGTTTGAAGGGATACATGGAAGCATTACTGGTAAAGATTTTATAGATACATTACAGTTGGAGCTGAGTATTCAACATGAGATAAAACATATCTTCATGACCAATCCTACTTTTTCTAACTATACTAAAATGGATGAGATATACAGAAATTTACTCAAGGTTTCCATCCCAGGTAAAAAGAGATGGGAAGGTCTATGTTGTTTACTTGAGTAAAGACAGTTTTGATGTTTGAGTCAACATGGAGAATCTAGCCAAAGTCAAAGATATGAGTCACCAACTGCTTTCACCAAATCAACACCAAGGATCCGAGCAAATCAACAAAACTCCTATATTTTTGTAATTTGATATCTAATTAGTTAGATATTTCCTCCATAATATCCTAGTCATTTATGACAGGATTTGATGTAAATATTTTTATAAATACTTCTTCCTTCGAAGTATTGAGGATTGATTTTTGCACCCAGGAGCTATTGTGTAAATTTTCAAAGGATCGACCAGTAATAAAAAGGCTCGTTCATAGGATTCTTGTGTTACACTGTTGGTGATGTCTTTCTATCTTTGTTAAAAAATTTCTCTGTAATCATTTCATGAATTTCAAATTCTAATCATTAAAATAAAGTCAATAGAACAAAATTTATCTTGTATACTCTATCTCTGGTTTGTTAATGATCTATATGTTTTCATTTGAAATTGAGTGAAGGAATTCTTAACTGCTCCTCTGTTTAGTGGACTTTCCCCTCTTTTTCCCACTTATTAATCTCATTTAATCCGAATAGCTCCAACAGTTTTACTACCCTTCCCTTTGAAGAAAACCTTATAAAAATCTGAATCTGGTCCTCATCTTTAAATATAGACCCCATATCCCAATGGAAAATTAAGCATTCTTTCAGCCAATTATTACAAACAAACGAATTCAAACTGTCATAACTAGCCTAACATTTAAAACTTAAACAAATCTAAATCATATAGAGAGATCCCTCTTTGAAGCTGGCAAGGATAGATCCCATCTTCAAAAGTGGTTTTGGTAGTTACCTCTATCAATTTCTTCTACCCTTCTACAACCTCTGGAAATTACAGAGTGATAACATAGTGGTGACTATACTAGGGAACTGAACAAATTTTCCAACTTTATGAATTATCTTCCCTAAGTAATAAAACTTTATTTCTGAACAATCAAAGATCTAAATTTCAAGAGATAAATTCTCAGAGGTTGTAAAAATTTGTAAATAAGTTAATTAGGTTTTCAAGTTTTAAGTTCTGGCTCCAAAAAGAGTTCATACCATATGTCAACCTGATCCAAAACCTGTAAACTTAGTAGATAATCCTGAAAAATTAATTAGAAAAATAAGTATAGCAGTAATTCAATGGAGTAGTAGTTATAACACACCAACTACAAAATAGCATATTAGTCGGTGATTTCTCGAGGATCAGAATTCTTGAAAATTCTTATGGGTGCCTAGCATTAGCTAGTTCCTCATATGTCCACCTCCATTTGATTGTGGGTCACGACTATGGGCCGAACCAGTACGATGTCTTTTCACACTTCGTGACTCAATGCTACCAGAATGTCAAGTCTTTCGACTCCGCAAACCCCGAAGCTCGAAACAGCGAAACGCCAAACCCCGACAGGGCTAGCGAGTGGCAAGTTTCTCACTTGGGGTATTTTCACATGACCCTGATCCATGTCCATGCGCTTAAGCCAGCTAGGCACTTATCATCTTTTCGCGATTCGGGGAATTGCAATGCATGACTTCTACCTTTCCCCATTCAAATCCCCAAAAATTCCGAGGTTTCCAAAGTTTCCCTCCAAAGGGAGATCGACAGTCATAAGCCTCCCCTGATCCATTGGTAAGGATCCTTTCAGGGTCTCGGTACTCGGGGGTTCGAAATGCAATGAATCCAAGACTCCTTGTCATTCAAATCTCCGAATTCCATTATGGGAATTCGTGTAAAAGATTGATGGCTCTTTTAAACGGGATTTCGGTACTTTTCCTCCCCACTATAGCGCGTATAGGGATTTCGCAACTCGCGAAGACAAGGGTTCTTTCCCTTTGGTTTCCCAAGTGCTGAAATGCCGAAGCGCTTACCAGCAACCATGTGTACTCTATAGATGGACGGTCCAGGTACTTCCATGTATCATGGGGTCTACGGTCCCGATTTCTTTGTTTCTTGCAAGGGTAAAAAGGGTTGTGGCATTAATGCCTGTGTCTCTTCCTCGAATCTAATGGTCATTATAGACCTTGGACCCTCCGAAAGGATCTCGTCCGTTAATCGAGACTTAACCACACACTGCCATTTCGAGATTTCACAAATCGGGGTTTCATGACTTGCGAGTATGTGTGACTCGCACTTGGATACCCCAGGTGGCGAAACACTGAAATATCATAACTTACGAGAACCACTCTCTCTCATGTCGGGTTTCTAAATCGTACGCTATCAAATCCTCTTTCAAGTTCTTGGTAAGGTTTGCCAGATTTGAAAGCCCGACCGGAAGGTCTCCAGAGGCCTCCGAGCTATTAACTCCTATGACTAGATAGTGAGCCATCTCGAGAGCGTATTAAGACGACAGTCTCATACCGGGGGTTTACCCCGGCTCTAGAAAGTGAGGGGGCTTTCCCAAAATGGGTGCCCCTGTGGGAAGGTCTATCTGGGACATTACCTGAGGCAAATAAGGGAATAAATTTCCCATGCATAGACTTGAAAACTAAGTTAGTTCAGTGGATACATACATACACACACACACACACACACACACACACATATATATATATATATATATAAATGTGAGTCGTGTGGAGTCATTCTATTTATACGCAAGCAACCACTATTTCAGATCAAAATCCACCACACAGACATTATTATACAAAATCCCTTCATAGTTTCACAACCTTGAGCATACATGTCAGATTATTCAATTCAAGATACAAGATATAACACTTATAAAAAAAAAACCAGGTTTGATGCAACCGCTAAGAGGGGTTCTCATTTCCACCCAACCGTAGGCTCAATGACTCCCAATGGATTTACCACTAGCCACCCCCGAGTTGATACCACGATGCTACGAGACTACATCTCTGTTTTTCAGTGACCGAGAACGAAGGTTACTCTCCTTCTTCTCTGCTATCACTCACTTTGTATTTTCCAGAGTTCCCCTTCCTCTTTCCCTCGTGTCTGCCCTTGATCCCACACTCTTCCTGCCTTTTCTCCTTTTGATGAGTTTGCATGGGGCATGATATTCCTTGTGGTGGTCAGGTATGAGGACTCTACGGATGGGTGGTTCACCCCCATCCCTCATTACTCATGAGGATCCCTTTACCTACCAACCCGACGAGTCATTTAATTCAGGGCTAGGGAGCCACTCTTGGTTCTCCGGGCTAGTGAAGTCCAAATATGGTATTGGTTTTGGTGGAAGTTAACGCCACCTTTCTAGGTGCCTTCCACCACCTTTGTTCAGCCATCGTGGTCTCTTTTTTAGCACCTTCCCCTCTCACTAGTCCTGCAATATATATAATATTATTTACATTTATCGACCTTTTCCACAAGGTCCATTCACATCACACATTCACATTTTTGAGTTTGCCATAGTTCTTGGCTAGTATAGTTATTTTTACAGACTAGGGAAAACAGGGTGTTACAATTCCCTCCCCCTTAAAGGAACATCATCCTCGATGTTTTTATCTATCAACATGACATGCATGTACATAAGTAAACACAATCGGATATGCTTGTCTCATGGCATCCTCCATTTCCCATGTAGCCTCATCTAGGCCAAAATGTCTCCACTGCACCTTGACCTGTGAAATGGTTCAGTTCCAGAGGAGGGTTTCGTTTCTGTCTAGTATGCACTGAGGTTCTGGTAGAAATTCTCCGTCCGGTTCCACCTGGATCATAGACTAGTCAATTATATGGTTAGCATCATGTACATATTTCTTCAATAATGAAACATGGAAAACATTATGTGCTTTTATTGTGGGAGGTATTGCTAGCCTATAGGCTACAGGTCCCACTCTATCTAGAACCTCAAAGGGTCCACAATACTGAGGTGCCAACTTGGCACAAGCTCCCATTTTCATGGAACTCTTCCTGGGCCTAACTCTGAGATATACATGGTCTCCTGTCTTGAACTCTCTTGGAGTTCTCTTTTGGTCCGCATAACTTTTCTGTCGGTTCTGAGCGACCTTTAGGTTTTGTTTTATCTGAGCCACTTGTTGTTCCATTTCTTTCAATATGTTGGGTCCAAAATAAATTTTGTTTACGGGATTACTCCAACTGACTGGAGTATTACATGGCCTACCATAGAGGACTTCAAAGGGACTCATCTTTAAGGATGCTTGGTAGCAGTTTTTGTAGGCGAATTCCACCAGTGGAAGGTAGTCTTCCCACTTCTTGGGTTGATGCATTACATGCATCCTTAACATATCTTCTAGTATTTGATTCACTCTTTCTTTCTATCCGTCGGTTTGAGGGTGATAGGCTGTGCTAGACAACAACTTGGTCTCTAAACCAGTCATCAATGATTTCCAAAAGTTGGAAGTAAATTTCGTGTCTCTGTCAGACACGATCTCTTTTGGCATACCATGCAGTCTGGATATCTCCTTCATGAATACATGAGCGATGTCTATTGCCTTGCAAGTCGACTTGATGGGGATGAAGTGAGCAAACTTGCTCAATTTATCCACCACCACCATAATGGCATCATTATGTTTGTTTGAGGTTGGTAATCTAGTGATGAAATCCATGGAGATGGTTTCCCATTTCCATTCTGGGATTGGTAAAGGTTGCAATAATCCTGTTGGGTGTCGATGTTCTTCTTTAACCTGTTGGCACTCTATGCATTTGGCTAAGTGCTCGGCTATGTCTTTCTTCAATCTAGGCCAATAAAATTGTTTCCTGGTGGCAGTGATCATCTTCTGGTATCCTGGATGACCAATATAGGGTATTTTATGTAGTTCATCCATAATGAACCTCTTCAAGTCGTCAGAATTTGGAATATACAGTCTATTTCTATAAGTGAGCAGACCTCCTTTGGTCATCTGGTAGCCTTCATATTTTACCCTGTTGGGTTCTCGCTGTAGGTACGAGGTCACGGTATGGACAAATGGATCTTTCTTTTGTGCATTTATGACTCTTTCTTTGACATCCGTCTCACAGGTGCTCACCGCTGCCAGGTGAATTTTTTTCATATTTCTACTAAGGGCATCAACCACCCTATTTTATTTTCCTTTAATATGTTTGATATCGAAATCAAACTCACTAAGGAGGGCCATCCACCTAGCTTGTCTCGCATTGAGATTCGGTTGGTCAAACAAATATCGCAACCCACAGTGGTTTGACATAAGTACAAATTTCCTCCCTAGGAGGTAATGTCTCCACATTTTTAAGGCATGCACTATAGCGGCCAACTCTAGATCATGAGTCACATATTTGACTTCATGTTCGTTCAATTTTTGGGATTCATAGCAGACCACATTTCCTCCCTGCATAAGGAATCCTCCGAGCCCTTCCTTACAGGCATCTATGCATACGAGGAAATCTGCTTCGGAGTCGGCGATCTTCAACATGGGTGCATGGGTCAGTAGACATTTCAGAGTTTGAAATCTTTCTTCACACTTTTGTGTCCACATGAATTTTGTCCCCTTCTTCTGGAGGGTATTGATTGGACAACCAATCTTGGAGAATCCTTTTATAAATCTCCTATAGTAACCTACTAATCCCATAAAGGATCTGATATCCAAAACATCCTTCGGTGTAGGCCATTCCATGATAGACTTGATTTTGTCAAGGTCTACTGCTACCCCTTCTTCGGACAGAACATGACCCAAGTAGTGTATTTGCTTCTGGAAGAAGTCACATTTGTTGAATTTAGCATAGAGATGATGTTCTCTTATCACTTGCAACACAAGCCTAAGGTGCTCTTCATGCTCTTCTCTATTCTTAGAGTAAATTAATATGTCATCAATAAAAACCAGCACAAATTTGTCTAGAAATTTACTAAGTACATTGTTCATCAAGCACATGAAAGTGGTAGGGGTGTTGGTTAACCCAAATGCAACTATCACAAACTCATAGTGACCATACCATGTCCGGAAATCAGTTTTATGGATGTCTTCACCCTTGATTCGGACTTGGTGGTATCCCGACCTCAAGTCAATATTTGAGAAAATAGACGCACCTCCAAATTGATCGAACAGATCATCGATCATGGGAAAGGGGTACTTGTTCTTTATGGTTACCTTATTGAGTTGTCTATAATCTATACATAGTCTAAAGGTGCCATCCCTTTTTTTTCACAAACATGACTAGTGCTCCCCATGGAGACACGCTAGGTCAAATATAGCCTTTATCCATCATTTATTTTCATTGCAATTTGAGTTCAACTAACTTGGGTGTGCTCATTCGGTAAGGTGTCCTAGACACTAGCACTGCTCCAGGTGCGAGTTCTGTTGAGAAGTATATATCCCTTCTCGGAGGTAGACCCGGTACCTCTTCCAGAAACACATCTATGTATTCTCTCAGGGTAGGGTGATCTTCAAGGCTTGGATTGTCACCTTCAATTGCTGTCAGAACCTGTATTGCATATAGGGGACATCCCTTTCGACAATACTTTCTCATTTGGAGAGCTGATATTTATCTCACCGAGACGGGTTTTCGGATCCCTTGAAGGGCCATCCTTCTCCCTTCTTTACTTACACATTCTAAGGTTCTATGGTAATAGTCCAATCTAGCTTTATGGGTAGCTAGCCAGTCCATACCAATCAACAGATCATATGATCCCAGAGGTAATATGTTAAGGGTTGCTTGGGTGGGGAATTCACCCAATATTAATTGGCAGACTAGTATGACCTTTGCTATCCTCATTTTGGTGCCAGTGGCTAACTGTACCAACCATGGCTTGGTATGTTTTTGTGGCTGTAGTTTACATTTATCAATAGCTTTAGGGGCTACATAACTCAAATTTTAACCAGGGTCAATCAGAACAGACACTAAATGGTTGGAAATCATACCTTCTAGTTCCACCATTGAGGCTTGGTGGTCAGCTTGGTTATTATCCAAGGCTATATAAATTTGTGGCACACTCATGGCCACATCATTGACGGTAGTAGATTCTTGTATGTTATAAAATCTCTGACTATTCTGTTGTCGGTGTGGACAGTCTCTCAGGAGATGTTATTCTCTGCAACCCCAACATTTCATAGATTCTCTCTTTGTGTTATCCACCTTCACTGGTATAGGTCCAGAAGTTTTATTTCTGCCCGATGAGGGAAATTTCTGTTGGTGTACACTCCGGGCTGGAAAGTTCATTCTTGGGTTCTTCTTATAGTTATTAAATCTTGGGGATTTAATCCCCTTTTTCTGAAATCCTGAACTATTCTTCTTTTTCCATCCTTCACGAGGTTCTGCTCGATGCCCAAACCGTTCATGAAAATAGGTTGCCTTTCGAATAGTGCCTTCTAGGGTCTTTGGCTCATCAAATTCAATTTTTTTCTGGTAGTCCTTGGGTAGTCCACTAATGAAGCGTTGCACCTTTGCCTTTTCCGCCTTGATATAGGGTACATACCTCAACAAATCGAGGAATTTGTTGACATATTCTTCTATAGTGAGTTGTCCTAGTTTGAGTTCATAAAACTCTTTAGTCTTTTCATCGAAATATTTTTCCGATAGATACTTCTTCCAGAAGAATTTCTCAAACCGTTCCCAGGACAGGTCCTCTTCACGAACCCCTTTCACATTTTTAAGGTCTTCCCACCAAATGGAAGCCTTTCCGTTCAAGTTGAAGGTGGCCACTCAGGCCTTCATATTTTCTGAAAATTCATGGACTCTGAAATACTTCTTTAGTCCAAGAAGCCAGGCCTCTGCTTCCTCTCCCTTCTTTATTTCATCGTCGAAGGAGGGTGGTTTGTCTTTTCTAAATTCTTCGAATTTACGACTTTTGGAAGACTTTTGCTTCTTCTGTTTCCTTCGGGAATAGGAACTGGTTCTACTGCTAGAAGAGCCCTTTGAATCGCCAATTTCCTTCTCAGAGGAATCATTTGACGTTTGTCCTTTACCTCTAGGGTGGACCTTTTTCGAGGTGCTCCTCTCAGTATGGCCACTGATATGACCATGTTTCTGAGTTTCAGGTTCATGCTGCATTTGTCTTTGTAGATCAGATAAACTCTGCAGTAAAACTGCATTAATTTTGGTTTTCTTTTCTTGTTCTTTCATCATCCTTTCATTGTCATCCTTGCAGCTTTGTAATTCGACCATAAGGCTCCTCACAGTCTTGGCTAGATCTGGAGAGGTCCCTACTACCCTCCTTTCATCAGACTCTTCGCCTCTATTGTGGGAGCCTTCCCCCGCTTCATGGTGAGTCACCATTTTTATACGTCTGTACTTTCCCACGGCCGATCGTCCACTTAGGTGCAAAAGACAAACGTTGGTTGTTAGTCAATATTTATGTTTATTTATAACCAGTACATAATTCATATTTTTCACATGTACAGACACAATAGGAGTTTTCATTCTTAACTTCATCTTTTGATTAGTAAGGTTAAGACAGGGGGTTACTCCTTTTTAGGAGTGCTCCAAACGGAGCTTCTGCGCAACTCTTTTATGATTCCAAGCAGGCCAAGTGTTGTAACCATGCTCTGATACCAATTTGTAACACACCAACTACGGAATAGCAGATTAGGCGGCAATTTCTCGAGGATCAAAATTCCTCAAAATTCTTACGGGGGCCTAGCATAAGCTAGTTCCTCATATGTCCACCTCCATTTGATCGTGGGTCACGAATACGGGCTGAACTAGTATAGCTTCTTTTCGTACTTCGTGACTCAGTGCTACCAGAATGTTAACTCTTTCGACTCTGCGAACCCCGAAGCTCGAAACAGTGAAACGACGAACCCCGATAGGGCTAGCGAGTGGAAAGTTTCCCGCTTGGGGTCTTGTTCATGTGACCCTGATCCGTGTCCATGCGCTTATCATCTTTTCACGATTTAGGGAATTGCGATGCATGACTTCTACCTTTCCCCATTCAAATCCCCAAAAATTTCGAGGTTTCCAAAGTTTCCCTCCAAAGGGAGATCGATGGCCGTAAGCCTCCTCTGATCCATCGATATGGATCCTTTCGAGGTCTCGGTACTCGGGAGTTCGAAATGCAATGACTCCAAGACTCCTTGTCATTCAAATCTCCGAATTTCGTTATGGGAATTCGTGTAAAAGATCGACGACTCTTAATAGTGTGGATCCAACGGTCCATGGGATTTCGAGACTTTTCCTCCCCATTATAGCGCGTATCGGGATTTCGTGACTCACGAAGACAAGGGTTCTTGCCCTTCGATTTCTTAGTTGCTGAAACGCTGAAGCGCTTACCAGCAGCCACGTGTTCTCTATAGATGAATGGTCCAGGTACTTCCATGGATCATGGGGTCTATGGTCCCGATTTCTTCATTTCTTGCAAGGAAAAAAGGGTCGTGGCATTAATGCCTGCGTCTCTTCCTCGAATCTAATGGTCATTACAAACCTTGGACCCTCCGAAAGGATCTCGTCTGTTAATCGAGACTTAACCACACACTGTCATTTCAAGATTTCGCAAATCGGGGTTTTAGGAATTGCGAGTACGTGTGACTCGCACTTGGATACCCTGGGTGTCAAAACACCAAAATATCATAACTTACGAGAACCACTCTCTCTCGTGTCGGGTTTCTAAAACGTACACTATCAAATCCTCTTTCAAGTTCTTGGTAAGGTTCGCCAGATTTGAAAGCCCGACTGGAAGGTATCCAAAGGTGTCCAAGCTATTAACTCATGTGACTGGATAGTAAGCCGTCTCGAGAGCATATTAAGACGACAGTCTCATACTGGGGGTTTACCTCGGCTCTAGAAAGTGAGGGGACTTTCCCAAAACGGGTGCCCCTGTGGGAAGGTCTATCTGGGACATTAGCTGAGGCAAATAAGGGAATAAATTTCCTGTGCACAGACTTGAAAACTAAGTTAGTTCAGTGGATACATACATACATACATGCATGCATACATACATACATACATACATACATACATACATACATACATACATACATACATACATATATATACATACATACATACATACATACATACATACATACATGCATGCATACATACATATATATA
>ML810059.1:20561-34002 GCA_009831015.1 Picea engelmannii
ATATATATATGTGAGTCATGTGGAGTCATTCTATTTATACGCAAGCAACCACTATTTCCGATCAAAATCCACCACACTGACATTATTATACAAAATCCCTTCATAGTTTCACAACCTTGAGCATACATGTCTGCTTATTCAATTCAAGATACAAGATATAACATTTATCAGAAAAAAACCAGTTTTGATGCAACTGCGGAGAGGGGTGCTCATTTCCACCCAACCGTAGGCTCAATGACTCCCAACGGATTTACCACTAGCCACCCCTGAGATGAGACCACGATGTTGTGAGACTGTGTCTCTGTTTGCCAGTGACCGAGAATGAAGGTTACTCTCCCCTTCCTCTTTCTCTCACGTCTGCCCTTGATCCCACACTCTTCTTGCCTTTTCTCCTTTTGACGAGGTTGCGTGTGGCACGATCTTCCTCACAGTGGTCAGGTCTGAGGACTCTACGAATGAGTGGTTCACGCCCATCCCTCATTACTCATGAGGATCCCTTTACCTACCAACCTGGCGAGTCATTTAATTCGGGGCCAGCGAGCTGCTCTTGGTTCTCCGGGCCAGTGAAGTCCAAATATGGTATTGGTTTTGGTGGAAGTTAACACCACCTTTCTTCAGCCATTGNATATATATATATATATATATATATATATATATATATATATATATATATATATATATATATATATATATATAATATTATTTACATTTATTGACCTTTTCCATAAGGTCCATTCACATCACACATTCACATTTTTTAGTTTTCCACAGTTCTTGGCCCGTATAGTTATTTTTACAGACTGGGGGAAAAAGGGTGTTACAGTAGTCCTCCTCCTAGGGCCACCTCTCTTACAGAGAAGTTTGTCACAATCCAAGACATCTAGTTTGATTTACCTTTTGAACACAACCTTTTCAAAACCAAATATGATAGCTTTGTGGATGAATTTTTTTTAGATCAAGCTATCCTCCAACAGAGAACACCTAAAAGACAGTCTCCTAGATCAGATCTTGATCAACAAATCTTGAAAAACTTTGAAAAGTTACAAGATCTAACATCAAACTTTGATCAAGCTTTGCACAAAACCTACATTCAACAATTTGTTGAACTTTCTACCCTATCCATATCTGCATCTTCTATCAATCCTCAATTGACTCATCCTATATCTTCCATCCCTACCTCTTCCACATCTTCCACCACTTCTCCAACAATTATACATGTTACCATCCATCCTGCCACAAGTGTTCCTGCTATCCAACCTCCTCCACTAATCATGGAAGATATATATGCTCCCCTTGTTTTATCCACTCCCTTACATAATATGCCCCTGGATGATCAAACTAGGATTCCTCAGTTTGATAGCATTAGAAGTATGACTGCATAACAACATGTTGACAAGATGAATGACTTATTTGACCTACAAGAAGTAGATGAGGAAGACGTCAAAATGAGCTTGTTTGCCCAAATTTTAACTGGTGAAGTGAAAAAATGGTTCAAAAACTTACCAGCGGATAGCCTTAATGACATTAATGCCTTTCACCAATCGTTTCTCAATAAATTGGAAGTTAAGAAAAATCGACTTGAAATATTGTTTGAATATGAAAGTATTAAAAGAAACCAAGGGGAAAGTGTACAGGATTATTGCACTCGATTTAATAATATTTATAATTCAATTCCAACAAACATTCAACCTCCTCAAAGCTTAGCTTTGATAAAATTCCCCGATGGTTTTGATGCTGACATGTATTATCAATTGAGAGAAAGAAACCCTGCAACTTTAGAAGAAATGCTAAAGTGTGTTGTGAGTGTAGAGGCAAATATGTTGGCTAAGAGAGCTAGACAAAGAACAAAAAGGAAGGTAACTATCAAAGATGAACCATCCACTTCCACTGTTGATGCTAAAATAGACTCCTTATTCAGAACTATGGAAAGAATGATGGAAAGACTAGACATTACTGATAGGAACCCACCTAGAGAAAATCAACCCGGTCCCCAAATAAGAAATCATAATTTCAGGAGAAATCCACCCCAAATCAGAGAAAGAGAACCTAGAGAACAAAGAGAACAAAGAGGCCCTAATCAACAGATTAGGCCACCTTTCCGAGAAAATTATGTTGGTGATCACATTAATCTTATGGGAATAAATGATAATGCTTCTATTTTTCTTACCCAAGAAGAACAAGATCTTTCCCTTCTGTTGCAAATTGAAGTTGATGAGGAAGAATCATAACAACAAGCTTTTGAAAATGCAATAATGGAAGTTCATAGATAGTATAAATTGAGAAGTAAAAATTCCAATGATAATTCAACCAAGAAAGATTATAACTTTAAAAAGACAATAGATACACCTGCTAAGAAAGTTCTTATTATCCCTCGAAAGAAAAATTCAGAGGTCCCAACAAAAAAAATATCTGACTCTGTATCGAAAACAACTCAAATTGATGTTCCCTCCACCATCCAGCCCATAGATACTTCACATAAAAATGTTGTTGAGAAAACATATCTCCCCAATCAAAATAAAACTCCAACCTCATTAAGCCTGGAAAGTGAATTGGCAAAGCTCAAAATACCTATCCCTCTAACAAAATTGATGAATAAGAATGCTTACACATCACATGTGATCAAAGCTATCAACATAGAGGTAGGAACAGGAACATACACATTAAACATTGTTGATGATCAACCAGAGTTTTTATTTGGGCCTGAAGTTGATGGGAAATCTGAAAGTGTTGTTGTACCTCCTTTTTATGTTAGTTTAAATATTCATGACAACACTTTGCACAATGCCATGCTAGACTCTGGAGTTTCTCACAACCTTATGCCTAAGGATGTTATGGAGAAATTAGGAATTGATATCACTAGACCTTACACATATTTATATTCTTTTGATTCAAGTAAAGTTAAATGCATAGGTCTAATCAAATATTTGGGTGTTACTTTGGAAAAAATCCCATCCAAAAGCATGGTAATGGACATTGTTGTTGTAGACATACCTATGAAGTATGGCATGTTATTGTCTCACTCATGGGGAGCCAAATTACAGGGCACCTTACAACTAGACATGTCTTATTCCATCGTCCCATTATTTGGTCAGCAGAGGAGATTATACAGGGAAACACTGATGAAGTACATGGTCAGTAGTCAAGAGAAACCACGTAACTACCCCTAATAATTTTTTCATTCTAACCTTGAATCTTTTATTTTATGTAATGATGGATACATGGAAAGACAAATTGCAAACTTGGAGGATGATGTTTATAATTTGGAGGAAAACAAAACAACCCCTGAAGAAGAAAAAACAATGATGGTACAATCTGATGAACCAAAATAACCTCTTTGGATTTTATACTTTGATGGTGTTGTTAGTAAGGAAGGATCAAGAGCTGGGATGCAGGTTTCAAATTCAAAAGCAAGATATACAGAAAGTCATTCCTACAAATTGAATTTTCAGTGTACCAATAATATAGTTGAGTATGAAGCTTTAATGCTTGGTTGGAAATTGTTAAAAAATCTTGGTGCCAAGAGAATTTCAATAAGGGGTGATTCTAAACTCATAATAAAACAGATCAAAGGTGAGTACTCTGCTAAACACCCGAGACTGAGAGCATAGAAAAATGTTGTTTTAGATTTCTTGGAGTGCTTTATTGAATATGATTTGCAGGTGATTCCCAGAGGCCAAAACATACTTTCTGATGGTCTGGCTACCTCAGCAGCCACTTGCAAGATACCATTTCATCATAATCACCAATATACAGTTGAGGTGAAGTGCAAACCTGTTGTCCCAGACAATATCAAGTATTGGTAAGTTTTTGGAAATGATGAACATATTGAATATTTTTTGCAATCCAAGAATGAGTTTGAATGTGCAAATATGGATGTAGATAGTGATGATGGAAAATAAAGTGTAAATAAGATAGATTTAGAAGAAATAAATGAAAAACAAGAAAATATGGATTTTTTGCAATTAAAGGATAATATTCTACCTAGAGGATTAGTCCCATTGGAAGAATTGTTTGATTTTGATGATGTAGCTAAAAAACCAAAAATTGAACGTACTGGAAAAGAAGTTGAGGGCTATAACATAGAAAGGAACCAAAATGATTAAACTGTCAAAGTCTTTACCTCCTGCTCAAAAACATAAATATATAGAATTATTCAAAGAATTTATAGATGTTTTTTCATGGAGATATGAAGATCTAAAATCTTATGATACTAACCTTATACAACACAACATCCCCATAAAAGAAGTTCATAATCCTTTCAAACAAAAACTTAGGAGAATTAACCCAAAGTTGATGCCTCTAATTGAAAAGGAAATAAAAAAGATGTATGATGCTAAAATCATTGTCCCATTGAGATTCTCTAAACGGGTGTCCAATTTAGTTCCAACCAGAAAGAAGAGTGGAGAAATCAAACTACGTATTGATTTCAGAAACCTCAATAAAGTCTCTCTTAAAGATAATTATCCCTTGCCCAAAATGGACCTTATTTTGCAGAAGGTAGTTGGATCCCGTAGAATTTATTTGTTAGATGGTTTTTCTAGTTACAACCAAGTGTTAGTCCACCCCGATGATAAAGAGAAAACAACATTTACTACACCTTGGGGCACTTTCATGTATGTGAAAATTCCTTTTGCTTTAAAGAATGATGGGGCCACATTTCATAGAGAAATGGAAATTTCTTTTGTGGATGAACTTGGAAGATTCATCGTTATATACTTGGATGACATAATTGTTTTGTCAAAAGCAGATGAAGAACACTTACTCCACCTTAGAAGAGTTTTTGAAAAATACAGTAGATTTGGAATCTCACTAAATCCAAAGAAAACATTGTTTGGTCTAGAGGAAGGTAAATTGTTAGGACACATCATATCCAAGGATGGAATCAAAATAGATCCTAGCAGAATTGAAGCCATTCAAAAAATAGATCATCCCAGAAACATAAAAGAATTGTAGTCTTTCATAAGAAAATAAACTTTCTAAGAAGATTTATCCCTAACTTGGCAAAACTTCTCAGAAACATAACAAATATGCTGAAAAAAGATACAAAAATAAAATGGACCATAGAAGAAAAACATTCCTTTGATCAGATGAAACATGCCTTGACACAAGCCCCTGTGCTTATCAGTCCCGATTATAAAAAATATTTCCACCTATTCTTTTTTGCCTTTGAGCATACCATTGCAACAGTTCTTTTGCAGAAGAACAATGAAGGCCATTAACAACCTATTGCTTTCTTCAGTAAATACTTGAGAGATGTTGCATTGAATTATAACATCATGGAAACGCAAGTTTTTTCTTTGGTGAAAACAATTAAATATTTCAGAGTATATATTCTCCACTCACACATTATTGCTTATGTCCCAAATGTTGTGGTGAAACATATTATGACCCAAGATAGTCCAGATGGAAGAAGGGGTAAATGGATTGATGTGATCCTTGAATATGACATTGAGATCAAACCAACCAAGCTTATCAAGGGTCAAGGATTATCCAAATTGATGGTTGAGTCCAACTTTCATGCTTTGGATATTAATTTTCTAGCTGTAGTTGATGAATAAGAAGAGAAGGTGACTCCACAAGTTAAAGAGGTTTTCTCAACCTCTCATTGGTATGAAAACCTTATTTTTGTTTTACATCACTTACAAGCTCCTCCTGGTTTAACTAAAACTAAATCTATATTTTTTAAACTCAAAGATATGAAGTATTGTATTTTAAATAGAAAATTGTATTGGAAAGATGCTGGATGGATTCTTCTAAATTGTTTGTTGAAAGATGAAGTTGATAAATCTTTGCAGGAATTCCATGAAGAAAACTATGGTGGACATATGAATTCGAAGACCACTCCCAATAAAATTCTAAGAGCTGGTTTCTACTGGCCAACTTTGTTTGCAGATTTCCAAACGAAAGTGACTTCATGTCATAAGTGTAAAAAAATTTTAAGGCAAAAGGAAACTTTTTCCTTTACCATTGAAACGAATTTAAGTTAAATCTCCATTTCAACAATGGGGGTTGGATTTCAATGGAGAAATCCATCCACCTTCATCAAGATAGAACAAGTGGATTCTCACAGCCACTGATTATTTCACCAATTGGATTGAAGTTGTACCCACCAGGAAAGCCACTGATGTTGTTATTATTAAGTTTTTGGAAACCAACATTCTTTCTAGATTTGGATGTCCCAGGAAAAT
The DNA here is from genome assembly GCA_009831015.1 of Picea engelmannii. NCBI lineage: Eukaryota > Viridiplantae > Streptophyta > Pinopsida > Pinales > Pinaceae > Picea > Picea engelmannii. Next base: position 26,750 of record ML810059.1, read on the forward strand.
TATCACTGACAATGCAACAACATTCAAATATAAAACGATGATAGAGTTCTACAGCAAGTATAAAATCACCTTAGGACACTCTACTGCCTATTACCCTCAGGGAAATGGATTGGTAGAGTATTCAAATAAGAGTCTGGTCAACATCATCAAGAAGTTGCTGCAAGAAAACAAAAAATCATGGAACAATAAATCAGTACACACACTATGGGCAGGCGGACTTACTACAAAGAGGTCAATTGGTATGTCCCCATACGAATTGTTTTATGGAATGGAAGTTTTCTTTACTACTTATTTAGGTGTCCCTGTCATGAAATTATTGCAGGAAGTACAGGTAGAACCAAATGGCATCCAAAGAAGAATTAATCAAACTATACAACTGCAACAGTCCAGAGAAGAGGTCTACAACCAAACTCAGGTGATTCAGGAAAATATCAAGAAGATCTATGACAGAAGGACCAAGGCTGATGAATTTCAAATAGGAGACAAAGTACTAAAATGGGACTCAAGGAATGAATAAAAGGGAAAGCATGGAAAATTTGAGAATCTATGGAAAGGTCCATTCACAATACATGCCTACAGAGGAAGAAATGCATTTTTTATCAAAGATATGGATGGATCAGATATTCCAAGAGGACCTGTCAATGGCAGAATTCTCAAGCACTATGTTTCACAGGAACAAAAGTTTTTCTCAGCCATTTCATTGTATGAAGCCACTCATCGATCCAAGCAAGCACAATAGGTAGTCACTTCTCAAATAAAAAAGGCATCCTTTATTCCATGTTCTTTCCCCACCAATCCATCTCTTCCTTCACCTCCTCTTAGGGTCCAAAGATTAACGAGGGTCGAAATGGTTGAACGCCAAATTAAGGTTATTTGCTACAACTTTGATGAAAAATATTTTCCAAGGTACAGTTGTAAGGAGAAAAATATTTCTATGGCCATTTATGAGGAAATTTCTGAAGAAGATTATGATGTTTCCCCTCCCAAAGCATTTCCCTAGGCTAATGATACCAGCCTTCCCTGTGATCCACTTGAGGTAGAACCTCTCATATCTCTTCATGCTCTTACTAATATCTCATCTCCCCAAACCCTTAAGTTAATTGGCTATATTAAGCATCAAAAAGTCATTATTCTCATCGACAGTGGCAACGCCCATAATTTTATCCATCACCAAATTTCTCAAGAGACCCTTTGTTATCCACACATTCAATAACTTTCAAATCATGATTGTTAATAACGATTCCATGAAATGTGGGGGTCATTGTGAAATTTTTTTCTTGCAAATATTATAATCTGAAATCCCACATGTTTGTTATTGAAATGGGTAGTTGTGAACATTGTTATGGGTGTTGAACGGTTAGGTGTGCTAGGCCCCATCACCATGGACTTCAAGGAATTATACATGATATTTCAATAGGATGGACATCAGTACAAGTTCTAAGGAATCATGACAAGTTCCCCCAATATTGCTAGTTCACACCAAATGGAAAAACTCCTCAAAAAGGACCATTCTAGGATCATTGCCCAGTTCCATGGCATTCATGATTCAAGCAGTTGAGACTCCCTCCCCCACTATTCATCCTGACATGCAATTTATCCTCTCCAAACACCAATCCATTTTTGAAAACCCCCAAGTACTCCCACCCTCTCATGGCCCCCATGCTCATTCCATTCTACTTGTCCCTGGTAGTCTTCCTCCCAATATCTCCCTTATCATAACCCATTTGCTTAGAAAAATGAAAATGAGAAAATTGTCCAAGAATTATTAACTGGGGGTGTCATCTACCCTAGCACAAGCCCTTATTCCTCTCATATGGTCATGGTACTCAAGAAAGAAGGTACTTGGTGCATCTACCCTAATTTTTGGGCCCTCAACAAAATTACCATCAAAGATAAAATTTTCAATTCCCGTCATTGATGACCTTTTGGATGAACTGAGTGGTGCTCAATTCTTTATGAAAATTGGTCTATGTTTTGGATACCACCAAATACATATGAAGGAGGTTAATATTTCCAAGGCTACCCTCCATACTCATGAAGGCCATTATAAGTTCTGGGTCATGCCCATTGGCTTGTCTAATGCACCATCCACTTTCCAAAGTCTCATGAATCATGTCTTCTTCCCCTTCCTCTGTCATTTTGTACTGGTCTTCTTTGATGATATCCTCATTTATAGTAAAACTTGGCAAGCCCATATTTCCCATGTGAATAAAGTCTTACACTTACTCTTTCAGCATCAACTCTTTCTCAAATAGTCTAAATATCCCTTTAGGGCTTCTGAAGTAGAATACCTACGCATATTGTTGGTAAGGGTGGTGTTTGTGTCGATCATAAGAAAATAGAAGCTATGAAGGATTGGCCCCACTCTAAAACTCTTAAAACTTTGCATTGTTTCCTCCTTAAGAAGAATGGTTTCAGTTGGAATGTGGCCACTGAACAATCCTTCTAATCTTTCAAACAGGTTATGTGTACGCCTCAAGTTCTAGCACTGCCCAACTTCACAAAGAATTTTGTTTTGGAATTTGACGCCTCTACAAAAGGCATTGGGGTAATTCTCATGCAAGAAGCTAGACCATTTTCCCTTACTAGTAAACAACTTTTTGAGAGACACTAGGGAAAATCCACTTATGAAAAGGAAACGTTGGTTAATTTTCATATGGTGGATTATCGATGTCCTTACTTGCTTGGGCAATGCTTACAAATTAAAAATAATCATCATAGCCTCAAATATTTTTTGGAACAAAGGATTTTATCCCTTGAGCAACATAAGTGGTTGAGATTTTTTTTTGGCTATGATTATGAGATTATTTACAGGAAGTGAAAAGAGAATGTGGTCGTTGATGCTCTTTCTAGGAAATATGGCGAAGAAGGATCCCTCTTTTCACTCTCCTTCATTGTATCCAATTGGTTAAAGTAATTTCACCATGAGTGGTTCCAAGGTCCCAAAACTTCTATCCCAATCCAATAATTGCAACAAGACGTTAATGCATCTCTGAGATACACTTGGGAAAATGAGGAGATTTGTTATAAAAGTTTCCTATATTTGAGCAAACAATCCCACTTTAAATCCGTTGTTCTCTCCAAACTTCATGCTTCACCAACAACAGGGCATTCAGAATTTCACAAAAAATATGAATGGATCAAAATTTCCTTTTATGGGAAGGAATGAAGCAATGCATACACACTTTTGTGGTTGAATGTGACACTTGCCAACACAACAAGGGAGAAACAATCAAAACTCTAGGCACACTACAACCTCTCCCTATTCCACTTTCTATATGGATCGATATCTCTATGGATTTCATCGTCGAATTACCCAAATATGGAAATTAATCAATCATCATGGTCATGGTTGTTCTCCTTTCAAATATGCTCATTCACATGCCCTCCAACACCCATTTAAAGCATCCACAATGGCTCAAGTTTTCATGGACAATATTTTCAAACTCCATGGAATGCCCCAATCTATTGTCTTCGAACGTGATCCAAATTTCACAAGCAACTTCAGAAAGAATTGCTTAGGCTACAAGGCACCCAATTGCATCTCAACACTGCATATCATTCCCAGACTGGTGGTCAAACAGAAGTTGTCAACAAGTGCTTGGAAGAATATTTGTGGTGCTTCGCATCCGAATGATGATATCAATGGGTTCAGTGGTTACCACTAGATGAATGGTGGTACAATACATCTTACCATGGTGTTATTCGCATGACTCCCTTTGAGGTGGTCAATGGTAAGAAATGACCCTCGGTATTATCTTACATTCCCGCTGTCTCCAAGGTCCAGGAGGTGGAAAGAACCCTTACATTACAAGATAACATTCTATGCACCCTTAAAGGGAATTTGGTCATGGCTCAGAACCGAATGAAGCAACAAGTAGATTAGTGTCATTTGGAATGCCATTTTTCTAAAGGGGATCAGGTTTTTCTTTGTTTACAACCATATAAGCAAATTTCCCTCAAAGAAAATCACTACCAGAAACTTGCTCCAAATTTGTTTGGCCCTTATACAATCCTCAAGCACATGGGGCCTGTGGCTTACAAGTTATCCCTTCCTAGTCACTCTAAGCTCCATATAATTTTTCATGTTTCTTGCTTAAAGAAAGTGATTGGAACCAAGTGATAGATTCAAATTATTCTACCTTAATTGGATGAAGAAGGTTCCATTTGATTGCAACCACAAGAAGTCATGGCCCAATGCGAGCATCATCTATGTCAGCACAAAATTCAATAAGTTTTAGTACAGTGGAAGGATACACAACCTGAGGATGCCACATGGGATTCAGATGCCATTATGCAACAATTCCCACATCTAAAGCCTTGAGGATAAGGTTGTTCTTTAAGGGGGAGGGCATGTTAGAGTCCTAACCCACATATCCCCTAAAGTGGATAGAATAATATGTTTTTCTATGTAATAAAGACCATCATTTCTAAATAAGGCCTATGTAATAATGTGAACATGTCTAATGTAAGAAGACTTACTAGAAGGTTCAACCTCTTGAAAGTTCTTCCTCTAGAATGTCCTCAAGAAGATGGAAATAGTATATATAGGGGCAGAAAGCATGGAAAAACATGTCTTGTTGAATCATTTGTACTCGAGCTCTTCTCTATTGGAGGTTTCCCCCTTGAAGAGGCAAGTGAACATTGTTCTCGGGATAATAAAGGTATCATGTTTTGGATCTATATTGTCATTGTGCTTATTGTTTCGTCTTTTTCTGTTAGTTATTTTAGTAATAATTGTGCTACTTCTATGCATATTTCCTTGTGGTACCTTACAATTTCCCCTAATGGACACTAATTACCCCTAATTACCCTATAATTGACTCCTAATTAACCCCATAATGGACTCCCAATTACCCAAATTAACCCCTAAGTACCACTAATGACCCCTAATTACCCCTAGTTGGCCACTAATTACCCCTAGATAACCTCTAATCATGACTAATTAACCCCTAATTACCCTTGTTTACCCATAATTTACCCCCAATTACCATTAATTACACTAATTCATCCCTAATTACCCCTCAATTGAAGCCTAGTTAACATTAATTACCCTAATTAACCCCAAATTTCCCCATAATTGACCTATTATTAACCCTTTATTACCACTAATTACTCACTACTTACCACTAAATGATCCCCAATTACCCCTAATTGACCACTAATTATCCCTAATAAACCTGTAATTGATGCATAAATCCACCTTTTCCCCATGAATTGATTTAAATCTTTAATCTATGTTTGGAGATGTTGCATAAATTGGATCATGATGCCTTGGTTCTTAGCCTTAAACCATGGTTTGGACCCTAATACCCATCCCTCATACTATAAACATCAAAATGGTACCCATATACCACTCATAGAAAATTGATTCACTCTATAGGGTATGTGTGTTCGGTGAGGTCCCATGCACAATCCATGATCCATAAAAGCAACAAATAGGGCCTAGGTCCTATGGTTTTGACCCGTGAGCATATATTATTCCAAGACACTTATCCCTTTGTAGTTTTTGGCCATGAACTATGGTTATAGCACATTGTAGCCCATTCATCAATCACAAAACCTTGGAAGGGTTCCCATATATTTTTTACAAGAAAACAATTCCTTCATAGGGACTATGTGGTGTTATAGTGCCTTAAACACAATGCATGATCTCTTCAAGAAATAATTAAGGCTTAAGATGTAGTGTTTAGCCCCAAACCATGGCTTAGGTCCTAATTTTAATATGTGCATATCTATATCTCAGTTAAAATTTTGGACTTATGTGGTGGTTAAATGCCATATGCATGGCCCATGAGTCATGGAATTAATACTTATGTACTAAGATCCTAGTTTTAGTCCTTAGGCCATGATTCAGGCCCTAGTAATCACCCTAGTAACCATCTAGTAGGTTATAAGTATTGAAATTTTTGTGGCTTAGCATCATTTATGTGTGTCTTAGGTGCATCATTTATGTGTGTGGATTATGTGTTACATTTATGTGCATGGCATAGGTGCATCAATTTTGTATGTGGGTTAGAAGTGAAATTTATGTGTGTGAGTTAGGTGTGTCCCTTATGTGCATGGGTTACGTATGTCATGTATTTATGTGGGTTAGGTGGGCCATTTATGTGCAATTTGGGTTTACAAGTGGTGTGCCAATGTTATCTTAGAAATAAAGCCACGACAAGGATCATAATGTGATCCAAAATGGATCTGAACAAACAAATGGTTGTAAGACTCAATTCCTGCAGGTGTAATTAGGAAATTAATGAAGGTTAGGAAAACTATTAAAAACAATGCAAATGTAAAAGTAAATGAGAGAAAGGAGAGACAATAATAATAAATAAATAAGAAAATTAATAATAGGTGGTCATGCCAGTTGGCCTTCCCACTACCCCATCTCTCCTTATTTTTTCTTGTAGTGCACTCTCAAAGGGCCTTTTGGCCAAGGAGATGAGGAAACAAAAACAACCATTAGTTGCATTGTAAACCAGAGATTGTTGAAATAGAGAGAGAAACCATTGAAAATTGGTTTTTACATTTGGGTTTCCAGGATAAGTATTGTGTTCATGCGTGATTGATTTTCTCTTTGTGTGTTTTAATGTTATGTAGAACATTGAAGATGAGATTATTGTTGTCATTATGGTGTATTTTTGTTGTTGGTTGCACTCATGGTTATGATGAAAAGTTTCATCTTGCAATTCTATTAAATTCACTCAAAAACCAACTGCTACTAGAAAAGTATGGATGTTAATGTTGGAATATGTACTTCCTACTTATCTAATATGCTTGCTAATGTATTGAGAAATAGAGCTAATCTCTACTTGAGTTGTGTGATCATATTCTTAAGAGGTTGTTAGAGAGTTGGATTGGTGAGATCCTTGTTTGGTGTGTGGTTGAGAGAATATCTCAACCTCTCCATTTATCTTTAGAATAAGTTAGATCTGATAACAACGTGTGCACTCTATATAATAGAGTTCAATGTATTGATATTACAGTGATTGAATATTTATCATATCACTCTATTCTCTCATTTTATCGTGGTATCAGAGAGGGACTAGTCATAACTCCCTCACGGGAGTGCCCAAATCATGAGGAGAGTAAAGTAAATCATTTTGTGAATGTAATCATTGTGAAGTCATGACATGGATCCGTTTACAAGGAGATAGATCACTGTGTTTTATTTGTTGTGGGAGATGCTTTTATTTTCTAAGGAACGTTGCCCATGTGAATTAGGTGAGTCTCCCATGAGAGGACAATAGTGTACAAGC
>ML810059.1:34102-55249 GCA_009831015.1 Picea engelmannii
GGTTTCAAATTCAAAAGCAAGATATACAGAAAGTCATTCCTACAAATTGAATTTTCAGTGTACCAATAATATAGTTGAGTATGAAGCTTTAATGCTTGGTTGGAAATTGTTAAAAAATCTTGGTGCCAAGAGAATTTCAATAAGGGGTGATTCTAAACTCATAATAAAACAGATCAAAGGTGAGTACTCTGCTAAACACCCGAGACTGAGAGCATAGAAAAATGTTGTTTTAGATTTCTTGGAGTGCTTTATTGAATATGATTTGCAGGTGATTCCCAGAGGCCAAAACATACTTTCTGATGGTCTGGCTACCTCAGCAGCCACTTGCAAGATACCATTTCATCATAATCACCAATATACAGTTGAGGTGAAGTGCAAACCTGTTGTCCCAGACAATATCAAGTATTGGTAAGTTTTTGGAAATGATGAACATATTGAATATTTTTTGCAATCCAAGAATGAGTTTGAATGTGCAAATATGGATGTAGATAGTGATGATGGAAAATAAAGTGTAAATAAGATAGATTTAGAAGAAATAAATGAAAAACAAGAAAATATGGATTTTTTGCAATTAAAGGATAATATTCTACCTAGAGGATTAGTCCCATTGGAAGAATTGTTTGATTTTGATGATGTAGCTAAAAAACCAAAAATTGAACGTACTGGAAAAGAAGTTGAGGGCTATAACATAGAAAGGAACCAAAATGATTAAACTGTCAAAGTCTTTACCTCCTGCTCAAAAACATAAATATATAGAATTATTCAAAGAATTTATAGATGTTTTTTCATGGAGATATGAAGATCTAAAATCTTATGATACTAACCTTATACAACACAACATCCCCATAAAAGAAGTTCATAATCCTTTCAAACAAAAACTTAGGAGAATTAACCCAAAGTTGATGCCTCTAATTGAAAAGGAAATAAAAAAGATGTATGATGCTAAAATCATTGTCCCATTGAGATTCTCTAAACGGGTGTCCAATTTAGTTCCAACCAGAAAGAAGAGTGGAGAAATCAAACTACGTATTGATTTCAGAAACCTCAATAAAGTCTCTCTTAAAGATAATTATCCCTTGCCCAAAATGGACCTTATTTTGCAGAAGGTAGTTGGATCCCGTAGAATTTATTTGTTAGATGGTTTTTCTAGTTACAACCAAGTGTTAGTCCACCCCGATGATAAAGAGAAAACAACATTTACTACACCTTGGGGCACTTTCATGTATGTGAAAATTCCTTTTGCTTTAAAGAATGATGGGGCCACATTTCATAGAGAAATGGAAATTTCTTTTGTGGATGAACTTGGAAGATTCATCGTTATATACTTGGATGACATAATTGTTTTGTCAAAAGCAGATGAAGAACACTTACTCCACCTTAGAAGAGTTTTTGAAAAATACAGTAGATTTGGAATCTCACTAAATCCAAAGAAAACATTGTTTGGTCTAGAGGAAGGTAAATTGTTAGGACACATCATATCCAAGGATGGAATCAAAATAGATCCTAGCAGAATTGAAGCCATTCAAAAAATAGATCATCCCAGAAACATAAAAGAATTGTAGTCTTTCATAAGAAAATAAACTTTCTAAGAAGATTTATCCCTAACTTGGCAAAACTTCTCAGAAACATAACAAATATGCTGAAAAAAGATACAAAAATAAAATGGACCATAGAAGAAAAACATTCCTTTGATCAGATGAAACATGCCTTGACACAAGCCCCTGTGCTTATCAGTCCCGATTATAAAAAATATTTCCACCTATTCTTTTTTGCCTTTGAGCATACCATTGCAACAGTTCTTTTGCAGAAGAACAATGAAGGCCATTAACAACCTATTGCTTTCTTCAGTAAATACTTGAGAGATGTTGCATTGAATTATAACATCATGGAAACGCAAGTTTTTTCTTTGGTGAAAACAATTAAATATTTCAGAGTATATATTCTCCACTCACACATTATTGCTTATGTCCCAAATGTTGTGGTGAAACATATTATGACCCAAGATAGTCCAGATGGAAGAAGGGGTAAATGGATTGATGTGATCCTTGAATATGACATTGAGATCAAACCAACCAAGCTTATCAAGGGTCAAGGATTATCCAAATTGATGGTTGAGTCCAACTTTCATGCTTTGGATATTAATTTTCTAGCTGTAGTTGATGAATAAGAAGAGAAGGTGACTCCACAAGTTAAAGAGGTTTTCTCAACCTCTCATTGGTATGAAAACCTTATTTTTGTTTTACATCACTTACAAGCTCCTCCTGGTTTAACTAAAACTAAATCTATATTTTTTAAACTCAAAGATATGAAGTATTGTATTTTAAATAGAAAATTGTATTGGAAAGATGCTGGATGGATTCTTCTAAATTGTTTGTTGAAAGATGAAGTTGATAAATCTTTGCAGGAATTCCATGAAGAAAACTATGGTGGACATATGAATTCGAAGACCACTCCCAATAAAATTCTAAGAGCTGGTTTCTACTGGCCAACTTTGTTTGCAGATTTCCAAACGAAAGTGACTTCATGTCATAAGTGTAAAAAAATTTTAAGGCAAAAGGAAACTTTTTCCTTTACCATTGAAACGAATTTAAGTTAAATCTCCATTTCAACAATGGGGGTTGGATTTCAATGGAGAAATCCATCCACCTTCATCAAGATAGAACAAGTGGATTCTCACAGCCACTGATTATTTCACCAATTGGATTGAAGTTGTACCCACCAGGAAAGCCACTGATGTTGTTATTATTAAGTTTTTGGAAACCAACATTCTTTCTAGATTTGGATGTCCCAGGAAAATTATCACTGACAATGCAACAACATTCAAATATAAAACGATGATAGAGTTCTACAGCAAGTATAAAATCACCTTAGGACACTCTACTGCCTATTACCCTCAGGGAAATGGATTGGTAGAGTATTCAAATAAGAGTCTGGTCAACATCATCAAGAAGTTGCTGCAAGAAAACAAAAAATCATGGAACAATAAATCAGTACACACACTATGGGCAGGCGGACTTACTACAAAGAGGTCAATTGGTATGTCCCCATACGAATTGTTTTATGGAATGGAAGTTTTCTTTACTACTTATTTAGGTGTCCCTGTCATGAAATTATTGCAGGAAGTACAGGTAGAACCAAATGGCATCCAAAGAAGAATTAATCAAACTATACAACTGCAACAGTCCAGAGAAGAGGTCTACAACCAAACTCAGGTGATTCAGGAAAATATCAAGAAGATCTATGACAGAAGGACCAAGGCTGATGAATTTCAAATAGGAGACAAAGTACTAAAATGGGACTCAAGGAATGAATAAAAGGGAAAGCATGGAAAATTTGAGAATCTATGGAAAGGTCCATTCACAATACATGCCTACAGAGGAAGAAATGCATTTTTTATCAAAGATATGGATGGATCAGATATTCCAAGAGGACCTGTCAATGGCAGAATTCTCAAGCACTATGTTTCACAGGAACAAAAGTTTTTCTCAGCCATTTCATTGTATGAAGCCACTCATCGATCCAAGCAAGCACAATAGGTAGTCACTTCTCAAATAAAAAAGGCATCCTTTATTCCATGTTCTTTCCCCACCAATCCATCTCTTCCTTCACCTCCTCTTAGGGTCCAAAGATTAACGAGGGTCGAAATGGTTGAACGCCAAATTAAGGTTATTTGCTACAACTTTGATGAAAAATATTTTCCAAGGTACAGTTGTAAGGAGAAAAATATTTCTATGGCCATTTATGAGGAAATTTCTGAAGAAGATTATGATGTTTCCCCTCCCAAAGCATTTCCCTAGGCTAATGATACCAGCCTTCCCTGTGATCCACTTGAGGTAGAACCTCTCATATCTCTTCATGCTCTTACTAATATCTCATCTCCCCAAACCCTTAAGTTAATTGGCTATATTAAGCATCAAAAAGTCATTATTCTCATCGACAGTGGCAACGCCCATAATTTTATCCATCACCAAATTTCTCAAGAGACCCTTTGTTATCCACACATTCAATAACTTTCAAATCATGATTGTTAATAACGATTCCATGAAATGTGGGGGTCATTGTGAAATTTTTTTCTTGCAAATATTATAATCTGAAATCCCACATGTTTGTTATTGAAATGGGTAGTTGTGAACATTGTTATGGGTGTTGAACGGTTAGGTGTGCTAGGCCCCATCACCATGGACTTCAAGGAATTATACATGATATTTCAATAGGATGGACATCAGTACAAGTTCTAAGGAATCATGACAAGTTCCCCCAATATTGCTAGTTCACACCAAATGGAAAAACTCCTCAAAAAGGACCATTCTAGGATCATTGCCCAGTTCCATGGCATTCATGATTCAAGCAGTTGAGACTCCCTCCCCCACTATTCATCCTGACATGCAATTTATCCTCTCCAAACACCAATCCATTTTTGAAAACCCCCAAGTACTCCCACCCTCTCATGGCCCCCATGCTCATTCCATTCTACTTGTCCCTGGTAGTCTTCCTCCCAATATCTCCCTTATCATAACCCATTTGCTTAGAAAAATGAAAATGAGAAAATTGTCCAAGAATTATTAACTGGGGGTGTCATCTACCCTAGCACAAGCCCTTATTCCTCTCATATGGTCATGGTACTCAAGAAAGAAGGTACTTGGTGCATCTACCCTAATTTTTGGGCCCTCAACAAAATTACCATCAAAGATAAAATTTTCAATTCCCGTCATTGATGACCTTTTGGATGAACTGAGTGGTGCTCAATTCTTTATGAAAATTGGTCTATGTTTTGGATACCACCAAATACATATGAAGGAGGTTAATATTTCCAAGGCTACCCTCCATACTCATGAAGGCCATTATAAGTTCTGGGTCATGCCCATTGGCTTGTCTAATGCACCATCCACTTTCCAAAGTCTCATGAATCATGTCTTCTTCCCCTTCCTCTGTCATTTTGTACTGGTCTTCTTTGATGATATCCTCATTTATAGTAAAACTTGGCAAGCCCATATTTCCCATGTGAATAAAGTCTTACACTTACTCTTTCAGCATCAACTCTTTCTCAAATAGTCTAAATATCCCTTTAGGGCTTCTGAAGTAGAATACCTACGCATATTGTTGGTAAGGGTGGTGTTTGTGTCGATCATAAGAAAATAGAAGCTATGAAGGATTGGCCCCACTCTAAAACTCTTAAAACTTTGCATTGTTTCCTCCTTAAGAAGAATGGTTTCAGTTGGAATGTGGCCACTGAACAATCCTTCTAATCTTTCAAACAGGTTATGTGTACGCCTCAAGTTCTAGCACTGCCCAACTTCACAAAGAATTTTGTTTTGGAATTTGACGCCTCTACAAAAGGCATTGGGGTAATTCTCATGCAAGAAGCTAGACCATTTTCCCTTACTAGTAAACAACTTTTTGAGAGACACTAGGGAAAATCCACTTATGAAAAGGAAACGTTGGTTAATTTTCATATGGTGGATTATCGATGTCCTTACTTGCTTGGGCAATGCTTACAAATTAAAAATAATCATCATAGCCTCAAATATTTTTTGGAACAAAGGATTTTATCCCTTGAGCAACATAAGTGGTTGAGATTTTTTTTTGGCTATGATTATGAGATTATTTACAGGAAGTGAAAAGAGAATGTGGTCGTTGATGCTCTTTCTAGGAAATATGGCGAAGAAGGATCCCTCTTTTCACTCTCCTTCATTGTATCCAATTGGTTAAAGTAATTTCACCATGAGTGGTTCCAAGGTCCCAAAACTTCTATCCCAATCCAATAATTGCAACAAGACGTTAATGCATCTCTGAGATACACTTGGGAAAATGAGGAGATTTGTTATAAAAGTTTCCTATATTTGAGCAAACAATCCCACTTTAAATCCGTTGTTCTCTCCAAACTTCATGCTTCACCAACAACAGGGCATTCAGAATTTCACAAAAAATATGAATGGATCAAAATTTCCTTTTATGGGAAGGAATGAAGCAATGCATACACACTTTTGTGGTTGAATGTGACACTTGCCAACACAACAAGGGAGAAACAATCAAAACTCTAGGCACACTACAACCTCTCCCTATTCCACTTTCTATATGGATCGATATCTCTATGGATTTCATCGTCGAATTACCCAAATATGGAAATTAATCAATCATCATGGTCATGGTTGTTCTCCTTTCAAATATGCTCATTCACATGCCCTCCAACACCCATTTAAAGCATCCACAATGGCTCAAGTTTTCATGGACAATATTTTCAAACTCCATGGAATGCCCCAATCTATTGTCTTCGAACGTGATCCAAATTTCACAAGCAACTTCAGAAAGAATTGCTTAGGCTACAAGGCACCCAATTGCATCTCAACACTGCATATCATTCCCAGACTGGTGGTCAAACAGAAGTTGTCAACAAGTGCTTGGAAGAATATTTGTGGTGCTTCGCATCCGAATGATGATATCAATGGGTTCAGTGGTTACCACTAGATGAATGGTGGTACAATACATCTTACCATGGTGTTATTCGCATGACTCCCTTTGAGGTGGTCAATGGTAAGAAATGACCCTCGGTATTATCTTACATTCCCGCTGTCTCCAAGGTCCAGGAGGTGGAAAGAACCCTTACATTACAAGATAACATTCTATGCACCCTTAAAGGGAATTTGGTCATGGCTCAGAACCGAATGAAGCAACAAGTAGATTAGTGTCATTTGGAATGCCATTTTTCTAAAGGGGATCAGGTTTTTCTTTGTTTACAACCATATAAGCAAATTTCCCTCAAAGAAAATCACTACCAGAAACTTGCTCCAAATTTGTTTGGCCCTTATACAATCCTCAAGCACATGGGGCCTGTGGCTTACAAGTTATCCCTTCCTAGTCACTCTAAGCTCCATATAATTTTTCATGTTTCTTGCTTAAAGAAAGTGATTGGAACCAAGTGATAGATTCAAATTATTCTACCTTAATTGGATGAAGAAGGTTCCATTTGATTGCAACCACAAGAAGTCATGGCCCAATGCGAGCATCATCTATGTCAGCACAAAATTCAATAAGTTTTAGTACAGTGGAAGGATACACAACCTGAGGATGCCACATGGGATTCAGATGCCATTATGCAACAATTCCCACATCTAAAGCCTTGAGGATAAGGTTGTTCTTTAAGGGGGAGGGCATGTTAGAGTCCTAACCCACATATCCCCTAAAGTGGATAGAATAATATGTTTTTCTATGTAATAAAGACCATCATTTCTAAATAAGGCCTATGTAATAATGTGAACATGTCTAATGTAAGAAGACTTACTAGAAGGTTCAACCTCTTGAAAGTTCTTCCTCTAGAATGTCCTCAAGAAGATGGAAATAGTATATATAGGGGCAGAAAGCATGGAAAAACATGTCTTGTTGAATCATTTGTACTCGAGCTCTTCTCTATTGGAGGTTTCCCCCTTGAAGAGGCAAGTGAACATTGTTCTCGGGATAATAAAGGTATCATGTTTTGGATCTATATTGTCATTGTGCTTATTGTTTCGTCTTTTTCTGTTAGTTATTTTAGTAATAATTGTGCTACTTCTATGCATATTTCCTTGTGGTACCTTACAATTTCCCCTAATGGACACTAATTACCCCTAATTACCCTATAATTGACTCCTAATTAACCCCATAATGGACTCCCAATTACCCAAATTAACCCCTAAGTACCACTAATGACCCCTAATTACCCCTAGTTGGCCACTAATTACCCCTAGATAACCTCTAATCATGACTAATTAACCCCTAATTACCCTTGTTTACCCATAATTTACCCCCAATTACCATTAATTACACTAATTCATCCCTAATTACCCCTCAATTGAAGCCTAGTTAACATTAATTACCCTAATTAACCCCAAATTTCCCCATAATTGACCTATTATTAACCCTTTATTACCACTAATTACTCACTACTTACCACTAAATGATCCCCAATTACCCCTAATTGACCACTAATTATCCCTAATAAACCTGTAATTGATGCATAAATCCACCTTTTCCCCATGAATTGATTTAAATCTTTAATCTATGTTTGGAGATGTTGCATAAATTGGATCATGATGCCTTGGTTCTTAGCCTTAAACCATGGTTTGGACCCTAATACCCATCCCTCATACTATAAACATCAAAATGGTACCCATATACCACTCATAGAAAATTGATTCACTCTATAGGGTATGTGTGTTCGGTGAGGTCCCATGCACAATCCATGATCCATAAAAGCAACAAATAGGGCCTAGGTCCTATGGTTTTGACCCGTGAGCATATATTATTCCAAGACACTTATCCCTTTGTAGTTTTTGGCCATGAACTATGGTTATAGCACATTGTAGCCCATTCATCAATCACAAAACCTTGGAAGGGTTCCCATATATTTTTTACAAGAAAACAATTCCTTCATAGGGACTATGTGGTGTTATAGTGCCTTAAACACAATGCATGATCTCTTCAAGAAATAATTAAGGCTTAAGATGTAGTGTTTAGCCCCAAACCATGGCTTAGGTCCTAATTTTAATATGTGCATATCTATATCTCAGTTAAAATTTTGGACTTATGTGGTGGTTAAATGCCATATGCATGGCCCATGAGTCATGGAATTAATACTTATGTACTAAGATCCTAGTTTTAGTCCTTAGGCCATGATTCAGGCCCTAGTAATCACCCTAGTAACCATCTAGTAGGTTATAAGTATTGAAATTTTTGTGGCTTAGCATCATTTATGTGTGTCTTAGGTGCATCATTTATGTGTGTGGATTATGTGTTACATTTATGTGCATGGCATAGGTGCATCAATTTTGTATGTGGGTTAGAAGTGAAATTTATGTGTGTGAGTTAGGTGTGTCCCTTATGTGCATGGGTTACGTATGTCATGTATTTATGTGGGTTAGGTGGGCCATTTATGTGCAATTTGGGTTTACAAGTGGTGTGCCAATGTTATCTTAGAAATAAAGCCACGACAAGGATCATAATGTGATCCAAAATGGATCTGAACAAACAAATGGTTGTAAGACTCAATTCCTGCAGGTGTAATTAGGAAATTAATGAAGGTTAGGAAAACTATTAAAAACAATGCAAATGTAAAAGTAAATGAGAGAAAGGAGAGACAATAATAATAAATAAATAAGAAAATTAATAATAGGTGGTCATGCCAGTTGGCCTTCCCACTACCCCATCTCTCCTTATTTTTTCTTGTAGTGCACTCTCAAAGGGCCTTTTGGCCAAGGAGATGAGGAAACAAAAACAACCATTAGTTGCATTGTAAACCAGAGATTGTTGAAATAGAGAGAGAAACCATTGAAAATTGGTTTTTACATTTGGGTTTCCAGGATAAGTATTGTGTTCATGCGTGATTGATTTTCTCTTTGTGTGTTTTAATGTTATGTAGAACATTGAAGATGAGATTATTGTTGTCATTATGGTGTATTTTTGTTGTTGGTTGCACTCATGGTTATGATGAAAAGTTTCATCTTGCAATTCTATTAAATTCACTCAAAAACCAACTGCTACTAGAAAAGTATGGATGTTAATGTTGGAATATGTACTTCCTACTTATCTAATATGCTTGCTAATGTATTGAGAAATAGAGCTAATCTCTACTTGAGTTGTGTGATCATATTCTTAAGAGGTTGTTAGAGAGTTGGATTGGTGAGATCCTTGTTTGGTGTGTGGTTGAGAGAATATCTCAACCTCTCCATTTATCTTTAGAATAAGTTAGATCTGATAACAACGTGTGCACTCTATATAATAGAGTTCAATGTATTGATATTACAGTGATTGAATATTTATCATATCACTCTATTCTCTCATTTTATCGTGGTATCAGAGAGGGACTAGTCATAACTCCCTCACGGGAGTGCCCAAATCATGAGGAGAGTAAAGTAAATCATTTTGTGAATGTAATCATTGTGAAGTCATGACATGGATCCGTTTACAAGGAGATAGATCACTGTGTTTTATTTGTTGTGGGAGATGCTTTTATTTTCTAAGGAACGTTGCCCATGTGAATTAGGTGAGTCTCCCATGAGAGGACAATAGTGTACAAGCCACCTGTGTACAAGAGAGGAGATTCCATGGTTTGAGGTGGAGCCGTGTGTGGAAGACGTGAAGAAGTCGTTGTTTAAGTGTAGACCAGCATGTGAAGGCTGCCCGTGAAGGAGAAATTTCTTGTGTGTTTGTCCACCAGAGATTGGAGGAGATCATCCGTTGCTAGAATGAGAGAGTGTTTTTGTTGTGGCGATCTACATATTGAGCTATAGGAGAGAGAAGGAGTGTCAGAACAAGCGACAACATGCATAAAATCCATAACAATGAGAAAGGGACATATTTATTCTGTGAATTCAAAGTCAAAGTAGCCAATGAACTAATTGATGTGATGTCTAATCATCTGTTGAGTTGTGGAGCACCATGTGAAGAGAAGTGATTGAAGTGAAGAGGAGTCATCCCTTAGTGTTTGGGACTGTGAAGAAGCAAAGTTGTGTGTTCAGAGGTTGAAATGGTCGGAGTACTATCCTGAATTTGTCCAACAAGCAATCATAGTAGCTATGGACAACAACGAACATCATGTTGAAATTATTGGGCAACTTCTAGTGTTTTTTTGTATTCTAAAAAGACACTGCCATAGTGAAACTTGCTTTGGTTAAGTCGGAAAGCAGTCTTTCCAGGAAAGCAACACGATGTTTGGAGGTTTTGACCCCTCATTTTTTTTTTGATGGTTTGTATGATCAAGCTGCAACTAGTCAGCAGTACAATGCAAAACCTGATGGCAATGTAAATTGTTGGTGAGCCATCGTTGTAATCTTTGTGTTGGAGAGCCATTGGACTGTGTATGGCAGTCTCGAATTTGTGGTAGAGCCACTGAATCACTGCACAGAAACTACTGTGTAAATTGTTGGAGCTATTACACTTGTGAGTAAATATTGTTGAGGTTGTGATTGTTTTTGTTTGCTAGACAATCGTTGATTGGAGCATATGGCAGTGTAATAAGGATCTGCGTGCAACATATTGAAATTAGGAAACAATGTTTTGAGGAGTTGCCAGCCGAAGAGGAAGGGAATCTTCGTTATGCATTGTCCTGGAGGACATTGTTGTCCAATGCGTTGATTTCTGCATCGATTATGTTATAATGAAGTGAAGTGAGGTGTATGTGCCCATTACGTCGAACTCACACAACCTCCAATCTAAGTGAAAAAAGTGAGATTGAGTTGTGATATTTTTTGTTTGAAGGTGTGCATAGTTATGTCATTTAAGATATTTGAAATTGAGTCACACATGTAATTGAAAGAAAGTCTATGATATTTTGTTGTAGTGGTCCTAGAGAATATTTAAGTATGTACCTGAGCCAGTGTATACCCCCTAATGTGAAAAGTTTGTGGTGATCTAAAAACCACTATGTAGAGCATGGTTACAGGTAATCTGAGAAAACTTGGTGCATGGTTGAGGGTAATTCGAGAAAACCCAGAGCATGGTTACAAGTAATCCGAGAAAACATGATGCATGGTTGAGGGTAATCCGAGAAAACCCAAAGCATGGTTATGGGTAAGCCGGAAAAAAACTAGGTTGATGATGATGTGATGAAGGGGCAGGTATGAGGAAGAATGGTTGAATGAACCATGTAGCTGAAAAAGATTCCTAGAGAACTGACAATTATAGTGGCTGATGACCCATGTATTCCGACAAATGGATTTCTTTTTATATGGACTTCAATAATCAGATGCGGGTACAAGAGGAAGCACATGAAGATATGAACACATAGATATTTAGATAAGTAGTCATTAAGGGAGAGTGTTGGAATATATAATTCCTACTTATCTAATATGCTTGTTAATGTATTGAGAAATAGAGCTAATCTCTACCTGAGTTGTGTGATCCTATTCTTAAGAGGTTGTTAGAGAGTTGGATTGGTGAGATCCTTATTGGATGTGTGATTGAGAGAATATCTCAACCTCTCCATTTATCTTTAGAATAAGTTAGATCTTATAACAACCTATGCACTCTATATAATAGAGTTCAATGTATTGATATTACAGTAATTCAATATTTTTGCATGTCACTCTACTCTCCCATTTTATCAATTAACAACTCTTGAATTACCATCATCCAATCCCCTTATCAATGGCTATTGTTATTGAGCCATTGCACTTCTATCGGAGTTTGCTAAATTGGTGTATTTAGTTTCTCTTTCCTACCGGTCGTATGCCTTCCTCACGGGTTGCAATTATTCCCACAGGGTTGTACACCTTCTTCCCAGGTCGTAATTTATTTGGCTGGGCAGTTTTGCTCTTCTCCACAGGCCATAAGACCATTTATTTTCCGAGTAGAGGGCCATACAGTGTTGTATGGCCACGTCCTCAACTTCAAAAAGACTCCACGTAGGTCAGACGACCGTATGCAGCCTGGTGGATGCCCCCTCTCTCATTGTGACAATTTTGAATGGTGGCCGGCTCCAATTTCGAGTTGGTTTTGGCAACTTGTGGTTTCTTTTCTCCATGGTCTTATAAAGTCACCTTCTAATGCATCCTTGACAGTCCTGTAGCAGCCACAACAATTTCGATTCCTCTTTCAATTGCTAAGTTTAAAACGTAAATAAAACGCTTTGGTGTGAGTTTGTTGTATCCACCAAATTTTCTGATCGCCCTTTGGGGCTATGTGCATTGAATTTTGTGTATTGTTCCCACAATAGCAAGCACACATCTATTTTCCAATTCGTATGGCCTTACACACTTGGATAACCTACATCTATAGCTTTTCCTCGATCTTAGTGCGACCACCTATTCTAAGTTGTTTGCATTGGTTTGCTCTTACTGAACATCCAAACAATGATATACTTCCGATTATAATTGGATGTGGCAGATTTGGGCATTACACACTAAGGAGCACTCAAACCATTCATCTCTTGGCTATATGAAATACTATTGACTTGTAATTAGAAGGGTGTACTATCGTGTATTCTTGCAATTGGATGGTTGTAGAAACCTCTATTAGGTTGGATATTGTTGTTTATCCAATATTTCTGCAGAACATGTGGTGTTAGCATCCAGGGAAAAAGAAGTAGTGTTAGCATCTTCTTATTAATGGGTTATATCATGAAGTTGTAAAGTTATAATTGGTTATTTATTGGGCTTGAATGTTGTAGTCAACATAGATTAAGTGGCTTACTCTTTTGTTCATCATAAATAGGTTATAATTTCAGTGATCTTTTAACAAATTTCTCAAAGTATATCTTTATATGATTATCACTTTTATCATGTGAATGGGAAGGGATTAGAGTTTTGTGAATGCATACAACATATGTCATTTAATTGGCATTGCATGTTTTTGGAGGTTTATATGGTTGGAAAAAGTTAGAGTCATTGGTTGGGTAAGTTGTAAATAGCAAAGTCTATTTCCTTACCAATAAAAACTAGAGTGGGTTGCTCCATTGTTGAGTATTGGCCTCAACACAACAAGCTAATAACACAAGCATATAGTCTTTTAGAACCAATCTACACTGAGCCTTAAGGCTTATATCTGTTCCAAGAACATAGATCTTTGTACATGGCAGAGAAACATAGATCAAAAGTTAATTTCCACACAATATCTGTGTTGGTGAAGCAAGTGGGTTATAATTACATCATTTACATATCACAAGGAAAATGTGATTTAACCTATATAAGTGATCAACATCCCCCCATTGTAGTATTAGCATTAGCATGGGTATTAGTGCCATGGCTTATAGGACTTCTTTGGCTTCTTGTTGTTATTTATATGTTGTATTTATATGATTTTCTACAATGACATATATTTATGATGAAATTTTTCTCTACATTGTGTGGGTTATCTTTGCATGAAACGTATGATGTATGTGCATGGATTATGTGTACTATTTCTTATGTGCATGGGTTAACTGTGCATTAGTACATTGCTTGTGCATGTGTGTGATTTATACATGCTATTTAGGTGCATTGATAGGTCCTTATGTTAGATGTACTTTATGTGTGTGGATTAGGTGTATCATTTACGTGTGTTGTTTTATATATATGTCACTTATGTGTGTGTTAGGGTGCATTTTTTATTTGTGTGGGTTAGGTGCATAATTTATATGTGTACGTTAGGTGTGTATCTTATGCACATTATTCATGTTGCCTAGGTTAGACATTTTTTGTATGGATTAGGTATCTCACTTAGGTGTGTCCTCAGGTTAGATGCATAGTTTATGTGTGTGGGTTAGGTTCATCATTTAGGTGTGTGGTTTAGGTGCATTTTTTAATATTTGTGTCGCTTATGTCCATTTTAGGTGCATTATTTGTGTTTGTGGGTTAGGTGCATAGTTTTTTTGTTGGGGTTAGTTGTGTATCCTATGTGTGTAATGCACGTTGAGCATGTTAGTCATTTTTGTGTGTGGATTAGGTGTCTCTCTTAGGTGTGTGTTAGATGTATCACTTATGATTGTTGTTTAGTATGTTGTTTATGTTCATGGGCTAGGAGTATAATTTATGTGTGTGGGTTAGATAGGTGTGTCCCTTGTGTGTATAGGTTATAAGGTGCATCATTTATTTGTGTTCTTATGTGTGTGGGCTATGGTGTCAGTACTTGTGCACTGAAATCCGACATCGGTACGTAGGTTGGTTGACACAATTCCATCAACACTCTGACGAAACCTGGTTATTAGTTTTGTCGGTGTATTCGGGTCGGATATTCGACGAATATATTGATGATGGATATCTGACACATCATCGTCGGTTATACCAACGATCCTAAGGACCAAAACCTCGTCGAAATCAGTCATTATTTTCAGAAGATACTCATCAGAAGTCCAACGTAACTACACGTCGAATATTCGACGTCCATACAATAGATCCAATGGAGGTACCATACCTTACAAGGATATTACCGCCATACCTATCAACTGATATCTGACACCCACATTCGTTGAATAGTCAACGCCCATACAATAGATCCGATGGAGGTGCCATACCTCTGACGAATATTATTGTCAGACCTTTGTCAGATATCTGACACACATGTTCGTCGAATATCTGACGAGCTAACAATAGCTCCAACAAAGGTGCCATACCTCCGACGAATATGCTTGTAGAACCTTCCGTCGGATATCCGACGAAATTGTGTAAAAAATAATAATAATAATGCATTACATGAGATCCTAGGAATGTTTTAATTGCCTCCAACCTACCATCTCATGAGTTGGATTACATTTCCCCATTTTGTGGAAAATAATATAGTGGTTATGCTTATTAGCCCAATTGTGTGTCTTTTAATGTTGTTCATATTAGGAAGAATTATGATGTCTCATTTCTTTGGTCCATGTATTTGGGTATTCAAGGTATACTCTCACTACTAGAAATTGGTAGGAGACGTGTTCTATTACGTGTGCATAATTTGTAATACTTTAATGTTGTGTTATGGGAATTTCCTTGTGTGTGTGTGTTAAGAAGTAGTTCCCAACCCATCAAGGTGGTTGGTCCCTACAATAATAATACAATGGTGGTCTACTTACTTTCATTTACAAGAAAATTTTAAGAAGGGGGGAGAGAGGGATAAATTCACTTGTAGAAAGCTTCTAAAGGTATTATCTTCAATGATATACATTGGAGGAGCAGGAGATGAGAGCATCAACCATTCTATAATGACTTGAAAAGCATCCAAAAAACAAGAAGACCTTCCCTAGCTTGAAACTCTAGCTTGCATTGCATGTAAAAATCCCTAAATCTAGCAAAATATCATTGTTACTATGAAAATGAAATGCTAAAATCACCAATAGCATAAATAAAACATCGAACACATGGGGAAGAGTAAATATTCAAGAAAGAGAGGTACACATTAAATTATACGTTTGGAGAGATGGCTCTCTAAAGTTTTCTTCTTCTAGGGGTGGTCTTCTCTTGGGATTCTCCAAGTCATTGTCCTTCAATAAACAAGCTTCCCTCCTTTAGAAATGAGAAAGAAATGGAAAAATCACTTAGCTTCTCTCAAAAATTTCACAACATGATCTTCCACTCAAATATGTCTGCTGCAACAGAGCAAAATAACACCTCTCTCCAAAGACGCATAATTTATACCCCAATCTTCTCTTTTGTAGAGGTTGTATTTATAAAAATATGTAAATTTGTTTCACCTATTAGGTGAAGAATCCTATAAACCAAACTCATAAGAATCGATTAATGTCCACTAGAGATGTCATTGAAATTATAGCATCATCTCAATCTAACTTTGTGGTGGAAGTCTACTTGCATTATAAATTGGAAATATATATATGATCTATCTACATAAAAAGAGAAAAGTTTTCATTGAGGATTTAAATAAATTACGGTGTTCTCTATGAGTTCTCAAAATGTGCATGTTACTGCTAGACTTGCATCTGATCCCATTTCAATACCATTAACAAATGCTACCTGAATCAAACATACAAAATTTTGTATGCAATTAATTAAATAGAAACATAACAATTAGAAGAAGAAATCTTCCATTTACTTTTCTCAAACTAGTTGGGGCAAGATAACATGCGATCAATGCAATATTAACAATGTTTTATGAGAGCATCACAAAAAAAATATAAATTTTTTTTATCATAGTTTTACATGGTAAGTAAAGCATATACATATTCTACTTCGAAAGAAATAAACCTCAATTACATTAAAAAAATACATGTAAAATCTAAGAGAGATTATTCTTCTAAACAAATTAGCATTGGCCTTGAATGCCAACTTGCATTGATAATGATATCATTTTTTACAAATGTGAAAAAGGAGATATAAAACAAAGCTAACAATTCTTACCATAGGTTTTTTGTATGTATGGATATGATATTGATGCCAATAGATTTTGTATAGAGTCTCAATAAGTGCAAAAATAGTTAATTGATCATAATGCATGTACGCACACATGCTCACAAAAACACATAAAAAGTCATGTTTATACACACTTGAATATTTTAAATGAATTTTAACATTTGATAGAATACATATGCACCACAGAAATGCATGTCTAACACTTGTGATGAGCGAATGAATGTTGACAAGATTATATGGATGTAAAAAACCAAAAATGATAGTTGTTGCAAACATAGTATACCTAGTCCTCCATCATAAAAGCTGAAATAGAGCCAATTTCCCAACATAGCGTGTTCAGGTTGTTCCATGTGTTGCTCATGTTTTCTACTCTTTCCTTGGTTGCTTTTCATAGGCTCTCGGACACATAGACAAAAAAAACAAGGCAAGAATAAAAAAACATGGGTAGAAGAAACCTTGTTGGAAATGCATTGTGGATAATGGATTGACCACCCTTCAAACCTACATTTATCAAATAAAATAATAGGTTAAATGATTCACTAATAACTAAACATCAATGAGCTTGTATTTGACAAAGAGAATTAAATGTTATATGATTGAATAATAATTAAAGATGTATGATGCTCTAGAAATACTAAAGGGGAATACCTCATGAATGAGCTCCTCTTGGTTTCAAGAATAATTTATTCTCTACTAAACAGGACCAACCACGTGAAGGTGGAAGATCGTTTGGTCCCCCCCCCTCACATCACTCTCAATTCCCCATACTCAATCATGCATTACAAGTAGAAAAACAAGAATTAAAGGTAAATGAAATCAAGAAGGTACATGTATACATAACATATAAGGTCCAAGAGAAACTACCAAAAAAAAAAATTGACTCCAAGATAAGAGTGTTGGGTATGCATGCAACCCTTCAAACCATTTATGGGAATAAATAAATATACGCCAACCAAAGAATTTGATATTGTAATAGGATGGACAAGTAATTTATACTACCTATGCATGAAATGTTCATTTCCCATTAAATGCCAAATTTTGAGCACCTACAATATTCACAATCAATTCTAGGCATACACTCATTTGCAAATCAAAGAGTAAAAATCTATATAAGGGTCTCTATAACTAGTATGCAATCACTACCTCCTTCCAGTCTATTTTTCATTCAAGAGCATTATACAACCATAAAAGAAAACATGCATATGTTTGAACTCTAAACTACACATTTCCTCCATTCACCAAGGCATACAAACTGTTATTCAAGGCTTCAGATTATGGGTAACCTAAATCTTTGAAAAAGTATCCCATGCATGCAAACATAATAACCTCATCATGGCATGCAACCAATTCTATCGAGAGCATAGTTCTGCCATGATTTTTTAAGTGAAACACAACCTATGATGTCCATAAACCAAGCTACTCAAAGTTGAATCAAAGGAAATAACCCATACCATGACTTCATGCCCAAAAAACCAAAAAATTGATTAGGAGAAATGAGCTACCAATACAATTTTCCTTGGCTAAATTGGCATTTTCAAAGGTTGGGCAAGGACATACGAAGAGCACGAAATTTGTGGGATTTTTCACTTGACCGTTTTTATAAAAGGTCGTAGCTTACTCTATGAGCATGCCTATGTTATAGTAAAGGAGTGGTGGATGAGAGTACTTCGACCTTCCAGGATTGTGCACATATATCATAAATTTTATGCCTAAATATACTTTGTCATAGTCATCATAAACCAAATCTTCACTTTTCAAATATTCAAGCATGAATTATGGCCTAAATATATGAACGATATGTATGCCAACATCATATAGTTCATGTATGTCATACAAATTTTTATTCAAGGCTTCAAATTATGGGTAACCTAAATCTTTGACAAAGTAGAAAAGATGACTATGGGACATTCTAAACTAAGAAAAAGGTTTTAGGAGACAAAATCAGACACTCTGAAATAAGAAAAACATTTTTAGGAGACAAAATCAAACACTTTGAAATAAGAAAAAGGTTTTATGAGACAAAATCATGTGCTAAAGAACTATATGCTTCCCATTGTAGAGAATAAAATCCATGTAATCAAGGGAACTTCCTATTGTAATGATCTGAGAAGAACATATGCCCACATTACATTCTTGGAGACAAAGGAATCAATGGAGTTAGTCCTATGTTGCAACTCTATTGCTCTAGGATCTGCAAATCATTTAGAAACAACTGAGGGTAGTAAAATGTCTTATGTAGATGGGGAGTGTTTTGTTGCAAGTTTATTGAAAGATGGAGAGAAGCAAGAGAAATGAATGATTTTGACGTTCAATTTTGGTTATTTCAATGATGATAGGTTGCATTGGGACTTGAATACCCCTATGGACTTTGGGAGAAGTAACCATGGATTGTAAGTACAAATCCTAAACCTGAATTTTAACCCCTAGACACTCGAAACAATAAGAACTCATAAAATTTGGATGGGATTTAGGTACAAATATTTTAGGGTCAGTGTTCAGTGATATCAAAAGTTCAATTAGGTTTAGTGCTTCATGATCAAAGTTCCATTACAATTTTTTAGGGAAACAAAAATAAAATTTTCTCATCAAAGGCACCTTCCATAGTAAGCAAGGTTGGAAGCAAATGACACATAAACTAGTCAATTGAAAGGTCTCCTTTGTTTTCCAAGAAATGGAAAGCATGGAAAATATGAAAAATACATTTAAGAGGGAGCATGGATGAAATTAGATCTATTCATTCATTTATTAATCTCTCAATTTGGTGAACACCAACTTTGACCCATGATGGGTATCCTACTGGGAGACATCCCTTGGTACAATGCATAGAGATAAGTTTAGAAAGGGGATAAATATAATAAAATAACTCTAACTTCCCCAAGGGAAATTGGATAGACTCGCAAGAGGGGTGATTAATCCAAATGGATTTGTTATAAATAAAATCAAATAGTTAATCCCATATAATATTATATTCAAAATCAGAATATTTTCAAATATAAAAATTATTATTAAATTTGCATTATATCAAGACCCAAAATTCAAATACTTATTGATAAATTAATTGGACGTTAGTAGAAAGAATTTCTATTGCACTATTTTGGTTGGAAGTACTATTTTGGTACTATTTTGGTCGGAACTACCTCTGGTATCCTGTAGAGCTGCCCCCCAGAGTAATAGTGACACTACAGGGTCGAGAATCATAAGCAACATGACGTTTCTACATATATGGTTGGCCCAAAACATCGCATACATCAAGAGGGGAAACATCACACACTACCTCATCCTTGAAGGGATGGATGCCATAGGATAGATGACACTATTGGCTGACATGAATATCTCGTCCCTGGTGAAGCCACCCAATGTTGTATGGTTGCGGGTGTGGTGTTGTCGACAACTCCAAATATTTGATGACCTCAACTGAGATGAGGTTATTCTATCTACCAATATAAACAATGAAATGCAACAGGGTTCCCTTCACCCACATCTATGAATGGAAGAGGTGTTCCCCCTCTTCAGGATCTATTGGTTCGTCTGGTTGAATTGTTGTGGTCGTGACAGTACCAGTGGGGTCTGTGTCGATGATATGTCTATTTTCAATATTTTATGGATCAGATTCTGAATTAGATTTTGGCTCCTTGTCTTTGACCTCGACCACCAATGATGGTTTCGAGCGACATTCATCGATGTTGTACAAAGGGAGTTTTTGGAAATCGCACCACTTCCTAGTGTCATTATTTGTCTTTCTTTTACCCTTATTTTCCTGTTTCTTGGACTGGTTGTCAGGATGCTATCGGTTAGGGCCATCTTTACCGTTATTTGTTTTTACATATTTGCAGACCCGAACTCCCATTTTTTATGGTGCCTAATTTTCTGCTTGATTTTAACAGCATATCGATAGGCAACTCCAAATGATGAAATGTTTAGGAAATCCATTTTGGTTTGGATGTACCTATGCAGAGCCCCATGGTATTTCAGAACCAAATTTCAATCGAAGTCTTTGATACCTATCTTGGTGTGCAAGGTATGGAAAGTATTTTTGAACTCCGACACTGTTTGGCTCTTCTCTTGCCGCAATGTGGTCCATCCCATGTATTGGTCTTCATAGTTATCAACATGGTTTTATTGTTCATTGATCGCATCCACAAAATATCCCAAGTTGGCTCGGCCCCATATATTCCAAATTCCCCTGTGGAACTTTTCTCCCAGTAAGTTTCCCACCAATGTTTGACATGGGGGAGTGTTGGGTATGTGTTATATTCTTTGCATGTGTGTGTGTGGGCGATTCAGGTTCGACAACTGTGTCTGACGATCCCTCTAGTAGTGAATTATGTGTCATGTGCGCCAGGCGCTTTCCTAAGGG
>ML810059.1:55832-76616 GCA_009831015.1 Picea engelmannii
TATCCAGTCTCCTATATTTTAGGGGAGAATATTCCACCTAGAGAATATTCTCTTTCAGTTGACACTTCAGTTTGACTAGTTGAGTTGAGTTTAGATGTTGCATTGGTTTTGTCACCATGCAACATTGGGATCATCACCAACTCTCTACTCTTTGTTCAGTCAGTTAACTGAAGACTAGTTGACTAGTTAACTCAGCTAGGTGGCAGTTCACTCCCGTAACTGCCTGAGAGACTAGACTAGGTGGCAGTTCACTCCTGTAACTGTTGGTGTGTGTCCACATCAATATAGACCATGACTATGGCTCATTAGTTACTCATGTATCCTATATCTATTGTAAATTATTCACTCTTTGAGTGTGGAATACGGTTAATTAGAATTCTTCCATTCATTCTATCTTGCTTCTTCTTTCTCAATTTCTCTCTGCAAATGTGTGTAGTATTTTCTAGCTAGACCTATTATGTTCAGGTTCAACACAATTACATAGTATCAGAGCCGACAGACTGCTAAGCAAAATCTACAGTAAATTATTTTTGTAGGTACTGAATATTGAAGAACGCATAAAAGATGGATTATTCACCGGAAATACTTCTCACTCCTCATAACTATTTGGAATGGAAGCCAAAGATTTTGGTTTTTCTTAGATGTAGAGGCTTATACCAAATAACCATGGCAATGGAAGTAGAGCCTGATTCTTTCAATGAGAAAAATGACTTTCTCAATAGACAAGATATGGCCATAGGAAGTATCGACATGTCTGTTTCTCCCGAACTTTTCCATCAAGTATATGAAGAATCACAAGGATTAACTCCAAATGAATTATGGACCAGATTGGAGGTTCTATTTGGGAATAAAGAATATTTTGAAGATTTCATGTAAGAGGTCGAACAAATAGAGCTAGAAGAGAATCCATCAGAAGATCAAGCCTCTTATTATGAAGAGTCTTCTACAAAAGTTTTTGCAGAAATTTGTATTCCATTAATTGAAGATGATGTCTACTCCATTTCATATTTGTTTTCTGAAATTCATGTGGAATATATGTGGCATGCATCTTAGGACTCACATGTAGACACTTTTCCATGCATCTCAGGAGACAAAAAGGGAGCCGTGCACATTAGACTCTATTATGATATTTTATGAGCCAAATTTACAGAAACAAATTGGATATTTGAATTCATGTCGGGAAAATATCCAATTTCAAAAAAACAATTCTGAAACAAAGTCCGGAAACTGAAGTTATGATCATTTCAAAATCAACAAAATTTCAGTGTTTTTCCGAAAACAACCTCACGGTTTTCAAAATTTCATCCAAAATTTATTTGGATATTTTTCATTACAAGAAGATAAAGTGGATATGTGTGGAAATATCAATGATGCATATACTTCATCATATCTGTGTAGACATCTACATCGTCAAAAAAATCTTCAAAGAGCACAAACTTGCACAGTTGCGAGGTCTTCTTGGAGTGAAGGACATGGTTTCTTAGCAACTGTTTTTTGTTCCTTCTCATTTTTTATTTTATGCATTTTAATTTGAGGGGGGGTTTTGTTCCCATGAGGTTTTCCCTCTTTCCTCATTTAGTTCATTGTATCTTTTTTATTTGGGTACCTAGCATGGCCTCGTAGTCGGGACCCATTCTTTATTTTCACCATAGTTATGTTCAGGGGGGGTGTTGGAGTTACTTCACACACACCTAGGATTTATTTTTCCTAAGGTTATTCAATTTTTATTATTCATAATTAGTCATTATCCACTCTCCTATATTTTAGGGGAGAATATTCCACCTAGATAATATTCTCTTTCATTTTACACTTTAGTTTGACTAGTTGAGTTGAGTTTAGATGTTGCATTGGTTTTTTCACCATGCAACATTGGGATCATCACCAACTCACTACTATTTTTTCAGTTAGTTAACTGAAGACTAGTTGACTAGTTAACTCAGCTAGGTGGCAGTTCACTCCCGTAACTGCCTGAGAGACTAGACTAGGCGACAGTTCACTCCCGTAACTGTTGGTGTGTGTCCAAATCAATCTAGACCACCACTATGGCTCATTAGTTACTCATGTATCCTATATCTATTGTAAATTATTCACTCTTTGAGTGTGGAATACGGTTAATGAGAATTCTTCCATTCTTTCTATCTTGCTTCTTCTTTCTCAATTTCTCTCTGCAAATGTGTGTAGTATTTTCTAGCTAGACCTATTATGTGCAGGTTCAACACATTTACAATCCTGGATTAAGGTATTAGGGTTTTGGTATCTACGGAATACCTAAAAACGTTGCATATATTGTATGGTGAATGGTGAAATTTGATAATGAATATAAGAAAGGTTTTCTCGGTTGAGGGTTTCGAGTATAAAATCTTTGTGTACTCTGTATATGAGCCATTGATTAAATTCAGTTTTTCTTAAGAATCAATATGCATTGCTTTACTTCACAGGTTTAAAACTTACAGGGAGATCCTTGAGGAGTGCGAAGGTGATATTTTCCTTGTCGGAAAAATTGTGAACAGAGAAATAACCTTCTAGCATATTTAACCATTTTTCTAAGGCATTCGCATATATTTGACCTTCAAATACGGGAATATCAAAATTAACTTGTACCTTGAAGGGAGAGGTTCCTCCAAAGTTTTCGCTTGGTGAAGATGCACCTGTTTCTATTGGAAGGCATTGAAGGATGTGGGAAAAATTCTCCATCATTTTTGTCCCTCTGTCGTGCGAGAGCTTGCTCAAGCAACATGTTAATAGAATATTTGTCTCCACCATTTTTATTTTCTTTCGCCATAGAGGTTTTCTTGGGCGTGCGAGAGAGATTTTCCTTAAGAGAGACAAGCTCAAGACCCAACTTGCTATACTCGTACCTCATCGGGGACATGCACTGAAAAACGATCAAGAGCATCCTGCTATGATAACAATGATTTGGATTATTTTTGGAATGAAATGAAAGCAGAGATATTACAATGAAATACACGTAAAATTTCCAGAAACTGAGAAATACAACAATACATGATTTCTATTAATGAAAGAAATGTATAGAGACATAAAAATACAGAGTGCGGGACTCACTAGAATGGTGGTAGCTTTATATATGAGAAGAGATGTGACAGCTACGCTCATTCACAAGAAGATGAGTACAATGAGGATCTGAAGGAATTTTTATGATAAACATGAATGCCAAAACCCTAGCATCCAAAAACCTAACCCTAGGAGATGAAGTGCCAAAAGTCATGTGGGCCCCATTGGGGTAAGTTAGTACATCAACTTCCCAAGGTCGTAACGTTTGCATACGATATCATTTTATGCCTGTGATAGCCCATTGGAAAGTTATTTTCAAGAACTATGCATTATGTCATCAAACTTTGACTTCATCTACATTTTGATTGTGGAAAGGAAACAAAACATTGTTTAGGTCCCCAAAATGTCCCTGGAAGTACAAAAAGATGTACTGACATGAAAAATTCCAAAATAAGTCAGGTGGAATAGGTGGGCGGCCACCACTATCCAACTGGATGTTGTGTAGGGATTCAGGATAGCCTTGGAAGTTCAGAACCCACAATTACAAAGAAATGTCCCAGTTACAGAGAAATGTGTTGAACTAAAAATTGTAAAGATGAGCCAGTTGGAATTTGGAAGAGGTGGGTGGCCACCAATATCCACCTAGATCAAGGAATTAATTGGAGACACAAAGGAAAAGGGTTATGCTTATTTTTCATGGAATGGATTATTACCCAACAACGATACTAGCCTACCATCCCCTCCTCCCTTAGCAAGTGTATATAGTAATTAACTATATCATGTAGTCTTTCAATATCCCCATATACGAGGGGTATCTAATTTGTTAACGGGGTGTAGAAAACACACCTATGTCAACTGGAAATATTAAGTCCTCAATGTTGTAGTTGCACTAAGTGCTCCAACACCATATAGTTGAAAAAGGTACACTCTCATCACGATGTAGCTTGGCATCCCTTAGCCACCCCTGCAACTAATGATGTCGATCACACTTCCTAGACCTATATTGGATACAAAAAAACTAATTCCCCCTACCTACACCCATGGAGGAGTTATATTTAGAAGGTTTTGGTAGAGGCTCACTGGAAAATGGAGAGGGAAGGTCACTCCCATGTGACATGTGATTCATTGGATTATTACCAAAAAACATTCAACCAGACACAAGCTATGGAGGGTTGAGAATTGAGGACATTTAAGATAATATGTCACCACAATTATGGATAAAAAGAAAATCTAGGACTCCATGCTCAATGTGATATATGAACATCCACAAGGAATTGATGTTAGTGGAAAGGGAAAAGGAAATGGTGGCATCTATGGGATATAAATTTGGAGGGGTAACCATCTTGGGCGAGAAGGAGGAAGAGTATATAATCAACAATTTTTTTCACCTTCATATGGAATTTATTACCACTCCATTTGGAATTCATAAAAAAGGAATTCCCTCTATCAATTTCCATTACTACCCATCCTATGATGACTATCGGCTCATTGTCAAAACCCATGTCAAGTGTAGTGTATAGCCCAATAGTCACAATGCATGCAACTAGTTCTAGATTTGAGTTTGGTGTTTAGATCAAACACAAATAATATAAAGTGGAGTATTCAAGATAAGGGAGTGGAAGAGTGGAGTCATTCGATATGCCACAATTAGTTCTTATGGTGAAAGAAGTTGAATATGGATATGAGCTTCGACTGCAACTTGTCATTGAATTGTGGAAGATAGATCTACCCTCACTTTCCAAGATCATTATATAATTAGAAACAAAGATGAAAGGAAGAGTTAAGGAGATGTATGATTGCATGAGAAAAATATGGATTCATAATCTATGTCTCAAGGAACAAACAAGAGAATGGGAAAAAAAAGAGAAGTGTTATAGATACAAGTAAAATAGGCTACAACAAATTAGAGTCAATTAGAAGACAAGGAACATAAACCACCACATTTTCATCTAACCAAATGGAGTAGAGAACTATTGCACAAGTTATGTTAAAGAAACAATATTGAATACATGAAAGCTTTAAGAAAAATTTCATGAAGTTGCAATGGAGGTAGGAGAAGAGCTATCCACATGTTTTGAGGAGGTGCTCCCACACCTACAGGCTAAGGCCTTAGAAATCACATATAAAGAAACCACTGTCAAAATCAAGGTAACAACAACACTACAATATATTGCAAAGGGAGGGAAAGGATTGGTAGAGTCCATCACAAACTCAGAGTCAATATGTAAATAGGAGAAGAAGAAATAACTTGCAAGACTGAAATCCACTAAGGAAAAATATCACAAGAAAAGAAAAGGTTTGATCATTAAGCATGTGATTAGTAAAGCCTAAGTGTAGAGAATTTATAGTAGGTATGACTAAATTTTCAGATCTCATGGATGAAATTCTAGAAGCACAGATATATCCCTATAGTGCCTAAGCATAAAATCTAGTAGAAAATAAAGAAAATACAAGAACAATATGAAAAGGTTTACATTGAGGCCATCACATCAAACACTCCAAATGAAAATATGAATAAGAATCAATGCATAATTGCCAAAATTTCCAGGTATATAATTTCCATGTCTATAGTTAGCATGATTACCACTTTGTTCTAGTTTGATTTGAGGCTTGGACTCAAGGTCATATGTTTTATCCTCAATTAAGTGTAAGTGTTGAAATAGCTTATACCTTGAATACTTTAAACATTGCAATGTAACTTTAAAATGGAATTGGCACATTTCCTTGCACACTAACATTATCATGTGTTTTTGCAAGGTATCCATAGAAACCTTAATCAATCATCACAATCATGAGTAATCTTAAATGAAGCATGCCATAAAATTATCAACATTAAAACATCTTATCATAATCATTATACAAGACATAGAAAAATTAAAGCAAGCACATTACACCTAAATAGATATAACTCAATGACCTTATCATCCCATCACTTAAGTGCACATTAGGAAGTGGGCCCTATAGTAGACAAAGGGAATGGGGATTCTACCTCTTTGGAGGAGCAAGAGCTTGAGTATAAGACATCACTTTTCCATCTACGTGAGTGGGAAGAACCAAAATCATAATATAAATCATCATGTCAATCATACAAATCAATTGAAATTAGAAATGAAATAACATCTCAAATACCTGGATATTCTATGGTTGTCCACGTATGATATTTGTTTAACACTACTCCAATAGATCTCCTCCAGTAGTTGTTCTAATAATTTAACCAAAACTTAAAGAATCAACAAAATAATAAAATAAATTAACAAACATTTTTATGACTAAATAATAATTAAAAACACTTAAGTGCATGATTACCTAAATGAGCTCCTCTTTTTTTTGAGAATAATTTATTGGAGTAGTCTAATCTTGGAGAAAACCTCCCTCGATTTGACGGAGCATCAATGAAGTCAACATTGAATTTGTTGTTTCTCTATTGGATTGAGGGAGGTTTTCTCCAAGATTATACAAATCCAAATTTATTCTCTACTGAACATGGCCAACCATGTGAAGGTGGAAGCTCTTATGGCCACTCCCCCCCTACTCGCCCTCCTCGCATCACTCTCAATTCCCTAGTACCCAAACTATCTACTAGAAAATAGTTGAAAGCAACACATTAATATTCATGCATAGACACAAGAAAAAAAACAAATTCATAAAGAAACATATGTGGTTTTGTTCTTAAAGAAACATATAGAAATCATTCATTAACATATAACATTCATTCATTCATTCATTTAGACACAAAATACTTCATCTCAATAAAATCTATCATCAAAAATATGTTTTCACAATATGGTACATGATGTTTCTAAGTACAATCTTTTATTTTTCGGTTTCTTTCTATTTGAAATGAATTCAAAAAGTAGGTTATCGGTTCCTTCTTCCCCTTCAGTTGTTTTGGCCTCTGCATTTCTTATTGAAAACCTGGTCGTGTACTCACGACGTTAAGGTTGTTGCAAGGGGAGGTGTGGATCACTAGCTGCAATAAGAAAGAAATGTTAAATTGATATTTTATTATTTATTTTATTTTATTTATTTATTTATTGTACTGGGGGAATCGACAACTGGTGGTTTTCATACTCGCGTGACATGGGGTTGATCCCCGTCGGCTACCACTATAACCCCAAGTGCAACCACCCAGCCCGCAAGAATGGAGCATGAGTAAATCTGGGTGAGAATCGAACATGAGACTTCATTTTACAAATTTCCTTCCATTTACACGACACTTTCCAATCCGTCTACACCCGTGTGGGCATATTTTATTATTATTATTATAAGTATTTCATTAATAAAATGAGCATTAAAGTGTTCTTTACCTGCTTGAGTAGCGGTAGCAAGCATAGTAGTTTTGGATGCAGCCATATGTTCCTCTTATTGTCTAGCCCCATCCTCTAGATGCTCTGGAGTTGAAACAAGTAAGGTTATAATTAATACACCATTTGTAATAAAATATTTTTAATTGTAATCCATACTACATTTTTTATAGGACATAAAATACCTACAGTACATAGTTGCACACCACCTTCATTGGGTGGCACTCTACCGCCACTAAGATATGTTCCTCTAGCGGGGACACTTGTTTCTTCGTTGGTTTCCTACTTAAAGAAAACAAAAAAATTACTTTTTGGACAAAAATATGTTGTACAAGTAATTAGTTATAAATAATGCTCGTTGATTTTATTTACCTGTGTCAGTTTGAGTGTCGGAAGGTTGTGTTTCGCCCAAGATTTTTCTGCGTTCAACAACAACTTGAAATTTTTGCTTGAAATAAAGCTTGAGGTCTCCATGTGTTGGAACTTCTTTGAACTCCAACCCTTGCATATTTTCGTAAGAACATGAATTTTGATTCTTCTGTGCAATTAAATTAAAAATGTTAACAATTTATTATTTGGATGCAATTGATTTTTCTATACTTACAATTCATACAATCAGTTTCGAGTAACCACCCGGGCCAAGTTTGTGTTTCCCGTGTTTTTCTATTCTGGACTTGGTGGATTTGGATGTGTATGGGAGCATGTATTGAAAATTTTCAAATACATAATTAGATGTCGCAACAATGATAAAGCATCATAATTACATTAGTAGAAGTGTCACATACCTTCCTGAGTCAGGTGGTGTCTTTCCTTCTTTTCAGAGCATCTTCTCCTTTGAATATTCATGTAGGTCCTTCCACTCCCTCCCAAGAATCATTGGAGGATGCGCATACTTAAATTTCTTTTGAAAATGAACCCTATATTGGTCCCATAGATATTTTAAATATGCACTTGTTGTTGAGGAGACTCCATATTTGTTGAAGGAACCATCACCGAACATGCCAACCAACTTGTTAATGAGTTCATATTTTAACTTGTAACTTTGGGAATTCCACCTTATGCATATGGTGGGCCCAAATATATCCAAGAGCATGTCATTCATGCGTTTATAAAATGCGTCATTTCCCACAAAAAGATATTATCATTAGTTTAAAATAATTGCACATTATATGTAAGTTTCAATTAGATTGTACATAATAATTAAATCACATCTTAAATACATGGAAGATTTTTTATTTTCATAGGGATGATATCATCGTTTACCAAAAATTTAACCAATGGTGAATCTGAATCAAAGAATCAAGTTTGATGTTTGATTTTCTCACAAGCTTCCTTATTTTTTCGATTGGGTTGGTGGATGAATAAGTTTGTTCATTAGTAAGCTCTTTCTCTGTACAATATATGGATTTCTCTAAGGTTTTTTCCTTCCCCTTGTCACCCTGGGACAATGGTGTTGCCAACAAAGCAATGTCAATATAAGAATTAGAAAAAATTGAAGAAAATCAAATGTATGCAAAATAAATTTAGTTCATGAATAGGCATGGGAAAAAAATATGAAAAATGGTTTTGTTGGCCAAATGGATTTGGAGAAAAGGAATAATAACATGGTTCCTAGAAAGCTTGGAGTAATTCTGAAGGGTGATTGGTATTGATTTAATTGTCTATCTATATCTATCTTATTTTAGTGGATGGTTTACTTGTAAAAAACATAACATCAAAATATTTACAACTTTGAGGAGTGATCTTAATGTGGTAGCAAAAAAAGGATCGGTATTATCATTAAATGTCTTTCCATATGAGTTTTTAGTTCTAGTTTAGAGGATCATATTGTAGTGTATGCTTCTTGTCTTGTCTTGGAAAATCTTGATGAGAAATATGTTGAAACACGTGTTAGTGTTGTTCATGGACTAGAAATAGTTTGTGAAACATTGACTGGTGTAGCTATAGACTCCACTATGAGTGTTCCAACTAGTAAGGATTCTCTATTAGATGTCATAAAAAATGTTGTTGTGGGTTGTTAATTTAAAACTCCTAAAGACTATTCAGTTCACAATAGAGGTGATGTGGGTTCTTGGGTATGGAAAGATACCATGGAGACTCTTGAAAAAAATACACTTTACGCTATTTGTCAAAGTCTAACTATATTTGTTGGCCATGGAATAAATATGACACAAGCATATACTTTAAATGAGGATTTTATAAGTATTATACAATGACCTCATGGGTTGTAGTTTGTGATGTATGGTACTTGGAACCACAAACTCTACAACCCGGTGAGACAAAACCTTATGATGCCTTGTTAAATATGGCCAACAAAACCATTTTTTATATGAAATTTATTGAACATTTTTTTGTTAGTTCTAATTGAGAGACAAGAAAGGGTCAATGCCCTTCGACCCTGATCACCCTGCCACAATATAAGAACCATGACGTATTAAAATGTTTCCTTAACTTACAAGACGTGTGACAATATATTACAGTAAATGATAATCATAAATATAAGAGTCATTGATTATAGGTTGGGTAAAATAGTATACATACCACCCTCATAATAGAAACGTTTGTATCTACTCAATTCAAATTGTAATCAATCAACAACTCTTCCCCTCCAGCTATTAATTTTATTGCACATACAAATACATGGTTTCCTTCACGCCCCTCAAATACGTAATTGGCTTGCTTATGTGTTGTCGGGGTCGTGTACTATTTATAAAACCTACAATATTCCCTGCTACTTTTGGCCTTCCATCAATATGAATAGATGCTCCTTTATTTTGATCATTGTCTTTTAGTTGTACATAATTTGCAGCAATGCCATATCTTCACATACTTTTTGTGTATTGGACTAGTCGTATCCAATCTTTGTAGATGTAATAGGGTCCCACATACTCTATCAATTCATTTATTTTGTTGTAATGGACCTTTGTTCCATCCATGGAAAATATCCCCAAACCATGTAATGACAATGGAGAAATGTGGTGTATCCTTTCGTTGACACAAAAATCAATGTTTATTTGAGGAATATCCTTAGGTACCCACCATTTCACTAGATGGTTGTACCTCAAGGTCACCTCTATGTCGTCTATGCCTGCATCATCATAAGAAAATGACCCCCCTTTAGCAAGAAAAAATTCCATGTGTTTATGAAACTTTCTTCTGATCTTCTCATCTCTAGTTGATATCCGCCTGTTAGACCTACTAGATGTCTCACTTTCCTCTATTCTACTTGAAATTCCCTCACTCAAATAAGATAGATCTGGAAAATACTTGTTTGGTTGTATGTACTATAACACTCCATTAAATGAGAGAAACAATTAATGAGTGTTATAAGGGTTTTGATGAAGAATCTTAAGGAAACCAAGTATGGCACATTTTCTAGATTGTGACAATTCCACTAGATATAGCACACATCAACCTTTCTAAACTTCAGGAGAACCCATCCAACAAAGTCACAAGTTTTTTCAATATATTGTAAAGTCCTCCATAAATATTTAATATGATTTTATCTTTCAATCCTAGAAAACCATGCATTTGGAGTCATCACATCATCAATGTGTCATACTAGATAAGATAAGATCAAGAAAAAGATATTAAGTCACATTGTTTGATAACGAAAGAACAAGAAAGAGATAACGATGAAGACAATATGAAAACTTGGATGGGATGGTGAAGGGGCATCAAAGGATAAGAATCAATGGAAATGTGTGAAATGTAATATACCACATCAATATTTTATTAATATAAACATTCTTCAAAGCACAAAGGAAATTATTACTTTAGTTTAAAAATATCACAAGAAAACCTTAATATAAAATTGTGTATATACTCAAAGATGTGTAAATCACATATTCCATCTCCCTATTTCAACCCCTTGTTATTGGTATAGGAAACCTCGATTAAAAAACTGGCCCTTTCTTCATGGAAGTTGTTATGATAGACTTAAACACACACCATGACATACATGAAGAGGCGGTGTTTTTCTACACATGAGATTGTTCCTTACCTCTTACCCTCTTCTCCAAAGGACCATGCAATTTTTTTCTATTCTCTCATTTCCTCTCAGTCCTCGATAGGAAATGAGTCTTTATGCGCGGATGAAGATGAGACTTCGTCTACATATGGTAGACTCATTCAGATATGGATTGATCAGTCTTGTGGCTACACTTTCAGGCGAGATGATTGGGTTGATGGTTTCTCTTTCTAGTAGGATTTCCTCCCTCCCATCCATCTTCATGAGATTTATTTCATGATTGATTATATGTGTGTTTATACTCGTGATTATTATGTGTTTGACTTATCTTTGTTGTATTATATGATTAATCATAGGGGGAAATTCTTTGATGAGTTGGTCATATGGTTTCACTGGTTGTATGACTTCACCTGACATCATCCAACACGTGATCTTTAAGGCCCCAAGATCTCAGGTAAGTAGGTAAGTCATTTTGATTCCCTACAGTTTTCATCTTGATTTCTCATACTAGTTTAGATGCATCTCATCTTCATTTTTCTCTACTTGCACATTGATTTCATGCTTCGTTTAGATTTTTTTGAAAAAATGTCAAAATTTTCTTTTTCTAGATTAGTTGATTTGGATTATGATCATATGGGAACAAGGATTAGTAGGCCATCCTACACTTGACATTTTGATGTTTCCTTGCAGGAATAGGTCTACTAGGAGATGTTTCGGTTCTCATGCACTCTACAACAATCACATGTCCCCAAGTAGGAGCCATATGTTATCCCCATTTTGTGTATAACTAAGGAGATGATGTCTCGAGGCCCTCAGGTTGCAGATATCAAGTGTTGAGAGACTACATGACCAACAATACCCTTTTTCACAGATGGAAAACCCACTCACCACCACAGATGGTCACAGGTTTACAGATGGATCCACCACACCATTTGGCTTCCAGAAGGAAGTGGACCTTTCTCCATGAGGTACAAGTGAGTATTATGGTGAGAAACATTTCAATACCTAAGCCATTTGATTATGTTGTATCTTAGATTGCTCTAGATTTCATGATATGTGCTTGGACATTATGCCTTTTTCCCTGCTTCACCTTGGTGGTTGACATTGTGCCCTAGTAAGTGGTCTTCTTTGGGAATGTGTTTGCTATTGGGAAATCCCTTAATGATCCATCGTACCATTCTCGACCATACTTACCATTTTCCATCGTTATTCCCCTTTTTTTCCTTATCTCTTGGGATTTTAGGGTGTATCTCTTGGGATCAAATGTTGTCAAGAAGGAAATCCTAAACATGTCATAGCTAGCACTTCAAACCACAATAAGAGGTAAAATTTTCCATGATATCCTACACCCATCCATGTAATATTAATAACAATTGATTCAAGTCTTGTTTTTAATGACAATTCATGCCAAATCACCATCACACTATAGCTAGAAAATACCTTAACAAGGAGATTTTTAATGCCAAGACACACTTATTAAGGGGGTTTTAATGCCAAGACCACAACAAATGCACATTCAAACAAAATGTTGAAGCTTTTCTTTATCTCAACCACAAAGCCAAGATTAAACATATAATTAAAAAATTGTGGTTATACTCACCAAAACTTTCCTACAATTGGAATTTGAAATTGGGTATCACTATAGGAAAGGGAATTCAAGCATTACAATCTCAAGAACAAATGAATCATCCCATTATAGTATGTAGAGCATCGTGGTAAACTATGTCATGAAAAAAAATGAAGGCAATGAGATTCAAGTTTTTTTCTTTTCTATCATTTTGGCCCTTCCTCGATCACAAGTTAAAACATAAATTTCTCACAGAAAGAGAGAAAGAAGGAACTACTAATAAAAGAGAGAAAGAAAACAAAACATTTACTGATTTGGATGCCATTTTTGGTCTAGGTGGGCTCCTGATCTGTCATTGTCGATGCCCTTGGTCTGTCTCTGTGGCTCCTTAGACATGGGTTCACTCTCTCTCTTGTCTGCATGGGTTTGTTGTCGAGGGGTCTCTCTGTCATGAGTATGCTAGAATGGTTGGATTGTTATAACATATATGTTATATATGTTATATTTATTTATATATATGTTATAGTGGGTTATTGTGTTAGGAATTAATGAGTGAAGAATTAATGGTTAATGTATTAGTAGGTTTGGGGTTATCCATTAGAGGTGAGTGGTTCAAGTTTTAGGATTTCTGGTTCAATGGTTAGTGGGCTATAATGTAAGTGGATTTTGACCCATTAACCATTATCACTTAATGAGAATATTGACCTCATTTACCCTCGACCCTAATTAGCCATCTTGGTTTTCCAAGAAAACCTCACAGGAAAAACCATATGATTATTTCCCACATTCATGGATGACATCCCTAGTAAACCCATCAACATAGACTGATGTGCCTCACCAAGGAGGATTTGAACCAAGAACCCACTAGGATGGAAGTAGCCAAATGCCCAAAAACATTGGCAACAACCAACTGGACTAACCGTAATTAAAACTATTGAGCAACGGTTAGCAACATTGACCATGATATATCATGGTTAGTATTGTTGATTATATTGGGCATGGTTTACCATATTAATTATACTAACCACATTGACCATAGTTCTATGTCCTAATTGATCGTTTAATTAATGCACAAACCCCTAAATGTCCTCACCCACTAACCTTGAGGTTAATGCACAGTCATGGTGGTCTCTCACGACACTTTAGTGGTAATGGAAATTTGAAAAAACAAGGTTCCTTTGAGTTGGAGGGATGATATGGGCACTTGCACAATGAATTTAAATATGGTGTAAAAATATGAAATGTAGAAATTTGAATGGTGTTCATATTACACTCTTGGGCCAAAGATGCACTCTCATGGCTTCTTAGGTGGTTTGACACCATGTGTGTATTTTATAATACCTAAAAGCATATTTTAGGCCTCAAGTAATTCATTTTTATCATTGTAACATAACTAGGATCACAATAAATTACATCCCTCACACATAAAATCTTGTAATGGCACTCACATGACCCTTGTAGGTCAAAGATTCCCTTTACAAGACATGTGTGGTGCTAGAATCTATGCATGGTCCACGATATTTAGAAACATATTTTAGGCTATAAGAAATTGGATTTTGTCCTTTTAATATTTCTAGGGCCCCAAGAATCATCTTTGGTATGTAAAACCTCATAATGGCACCCATATGACA
Source organism: Picea engelmannii (assembly GCA_009831015.1). Taxonomy (NCBI): domain Eukaryota; kingdom Viridiplantae; phylum Streptophyta; class Pinopsida; order Pinales; family Pinaceae; genus Picea; species Picea engelmannii. The sequence goes on from ML810059.1 coordinate 70,317, forward strand.
CCTATAGGTCAAAGATTCCCTTTACTAGGTTTGTGCAATGATTTTGGCCCTTATGCATGTCGATGAACCCTTAAAGTCTATTTTAGGTACCAAGAGGTTGATGTTCATCCTTGAACCATGGATAATACCTCAATAATCATCCCTGGTGCACAAAAAATTACAATGGCACCCATATAAATCTTAAAACCTAAACATTGAATATTTCCTTAAAATGGCCTAAGTGATGGTTTTCGACTGTATGCATATTTCATGAGCCCTAAAAGCATATTTTAGGCCATAAGGCACTGGTGTTCCTCTTTATACCATGTATAGGGCTCCGATAACCATCCCTACTATAGAAAACATCATAATGATGTCCATACGACCCCTATGGGCCAAAGGTCCCTTTATAGGTAATGTGTGGCATTTTGAGACCCTATAAAATAATTGTTTAACCCTAATACACTATTTTTAATCCCTTGGACCATGTCCAAAGAAACAATAATAATCTCTAATATGTAAAACCTTGTAGTGATGTCCATACGACACATGTAGGTCAAAGATTCTATTTATAGGAAGTTTCATATCATAAATGAAAATTTGTGGACAAAATGAAGATATTACAAATTTCCTTACAACCACTTATTTAGAAAGCATGTTTTTGAAATCAACTAAGATCATATCACTTTTAAAACATGGATTAAAAGGGATATTATGAGTAATTAATCATGTGATCTTGCAATTGTAATTAGATTTACTTCATGATGGCGATTATTTCTCCTTAGACTTGAAGAATGGTCATCAAATAAAATGATATCATAGAAAAATTAATAGTTGTCCTTTTCATTAAGAAAACATAGAGGGTCTCATAAGTGATATTTTCTCCATTGCCCAAAAAAAAGTGACATAAAGTAGGGATATGGGAAAAAGGGATCAATTGTTGTTGCAATTGTAATTAGATTTAATTCTTTCTCTATCGTTAGAAAAAAAAAAAATTTATTTTTGCATTTTCATTTAGATTTAATTCTTTCTTTAATTTTTGCATTTTCATGTAGATTTTGCATTTCATATATATTTTAAAGCTAAATTGCAAGAATTGTGAGCATGGGCATTCTAAGAATAATAATATTTTAGGTGTAGACATAGGGAAGGAGATAGATGGAAGCTCAAATGTGGACAAGAAAATTTGGCGTACAACAATAAAGAAGGAAACTAATCTAAGTAGCTTCAATCACAAAGAGGAGATGGAGATGACAAAGTTGTTACATATTCTAATAAATAAAGAAAAGGTAGATAACTGCTATGTTTAATTATGGTTCATAGGGTGACCTCATTGCAAAGGACCTAATAAGTAAGCTTGGTTTAGAAATGCGTGATTACTCTCATCCATACCCTTTGTGATGGGTGAATAAGATGTAGAGTTAAAAGTTACCAAGCAGGGTAAGGTTATATTTTCTATTAGTGAAAATTTTATTGATAAATTAGAAGTTGATGTAGTGCATCTTGATTTCTATCTTGTAGTGTTTGGAAGTCCCTACGTGTATATGATGAATACCATATTCGTGAGAAGGGAAAACCATTAGCACTAATGAAGTTTGGTAAAAAACAATTATCATCAATGCACAAAAGGGGAAGTCTAAGGTCTCTTTGATGAGTGTATTGACACTAAGAGCTTCATTATCTCAAGCAATAGGCACTTCTCCTCTCGAGATAGAACTAGAAAGACATTGAGCCAGTGGGTGCGAAGGTATCCTTAGAAGGATGTATGAAAAAAGAAAGTGTCAACTAGAAGAGATTTACGGGCATACAGAGAAGTGTTCCAAGAGCGGAAAGGGATGCCACCCAAGAGGCAAGTGGAGCACTTGATACATCCACTACTATATTCTCCTTACCAAACATGGGATTGCATAGATAGTCATTATTAGATTCAAATGACATGAAAAAGTAGTTGTGATAATTATTGAAGAAAGAAATTATGATACCAAGCACCTCAACATGTGATTCCTTGTGTTCTTAGTACCAAACAAGGATGATACTTAGAGAATTTGCATCGATTATGTGTTATGAGCAAGATCAGTATTAAGAATTTGTACACTTTTCCCTCGACTGTTGACTTGCTATATTAACTACAACATGAGTAGTAGTTCACCAAGTTGGATCTAAAATATGGATATCATCAAGTCCAAATCAAGGATGAAGGCACTTGGAAAACTACCTTCGAGGTGAAGCAAGGTTTGTACAAAATAGTAAAACCTTTAGGTTTGAGTAATGAACCAACTAATATATGTGCTTAATAAATGATGTGTTGCACCCACTTATAAATATATTTTCCATAGTAAATTTAGATGAAAAATTGATCTTTAGTTCTACTTGGGAGGATCATATGTTACATATAAAACAAGTTTTACAGACATAAGAAAACAACAAGTACTAGTGAACACAAAGAAGTGTGAGTCTACTAAGAAATCCTTGGGATATTTGGGGCATGCGGTTGATGGAGGTGACTTGAATATTGATCCTACAAAGATAGAGGACAACCTTAAATTCCCTTGTCCTACTAATATCATTGAAGTTAGGAGTTTTGTGCGAGTTGCACAATACTTGAGGAAGTACATAATGTCATTTTCAATTTTGGTAACACCACTTCATGCTACAATAGCCAGTGGTAAGAGTTACTAGTGGGGTCAAAATAAACAAAAATAATTTGAAGAATTGAAGCATAAGATTAGTCAAGACCTTGTCCAAGCACTAACTAACTTACAAAATCCATTTGAAGTGGAAATCAATGTATGCTAAGGGTGCAATTACATAAAAGGGAAGGTCGATTTTCTATCATTTAGAGTTATTCCATGTAGCAATACTAGACTACCCTGTGCATGATAAGGAACTCTTTTCTCTGGTGCAAGAATGAAAAACTAAAAATACTTTATTGGGAAAGGAGACAATTATCAATATTGATTGTTATCCTTCAACGTACTTATGGACTCATAGTATGCTCTACCAAGTAAATCATTTGAAGTGGATGGTATTTTTGTAACAAATTCACATAGTGATTAAGTATAATAAGGAAACTACCACCAAGTTGGTTGATATATTAGAAACGCTTCCAAGACCCAAAATCAAATCTCTAAGAGTCATTATGTGCATGAATCCATTTACCCATGAATCATAAAAAGCGTAATATGACGATGATGAGGAATTCAAGGGGGTGTATCAACAACTGCAAGGTCATAAAAAAATGACAAATGGAGACAATAACGTTGATTACCATCTTGAACATGGGTTACTCTACAATATGGGGAAGTTGTGTGTGCTAAAGGGAGAAAGAGTGTAATTGATAAGCGAGGCTCATAATTCCAAGGTTATTGGATATTTTAGTGTTGGGAAGACCATCGCCAACTTGTAGAGGTAGGTTTATTGTCCCAAGATGAAAGATCGAGTAGTTGGGTTTATCAAAGGTTGCATATTGTGTTGTCCCAATATGTATAGTAACTAGAAGTGAGGATTATATAGTTCACTTCTAGTACCTACAAGGTCATGGGAAATCATATATGCTAAATTTGTTGGGGATTTGATGAGGGTATGACTACCTATATGTGGTAATTGATAGGTTTAATAAGATGTGCATTTTGATGGCTTATAAGAAAACCATAAAAGGACAAGAAGCAACAACCTTTGTAATGTCCTTGATCTGGACCCTTTGTAATAATACATATAAGCTGTTGAGTCATTGGTACTAATGGTTCATGTAATGTGTATATAGGTTGGTGAGTCGTTGGCACCTGGTTTTGGTGTTGCACGCATATGAGTAAGTGCATGAAGAATTGTTATCAAGACATGGTGCACACATTTTGTGCGTTGCGCACACCTAGGTAAGAGAGCACATTTCACTGTGTTACGTGCACTTGGGTAAGGGAGCGGTAATGAACTAAAAGTGNTATATATATATATATATATATATATAATTGTATATGTATTGAGGCTGGGGAGCTTGTGTGAGTATGAGGCTAGTGATTCAGGACAGAGATAGGTCAGCGCGCCTATCCATGTAATTATACTCAATTATTAATATAATATTGCACGCTACGCATAGACAGACTCAGACGAAAATAGATGGGGGGTTGAGTCCACGGGGAAAGGGAAAAGGGATTGGGACTTAAGTCTTGGGGAATATTTTATAATATTTTCGGAAAAGTGTAATGTTGGACAATTCTTTTATACTAAGTTCTCGTGGATGAGAACGAGTCACCAAGTGGCTTAAAGCTACTTCTGAAGGTGAAAAGTGTCAAGTGGAAGGAATGTTATATATATTTTTTGGCCTTAGTGTATTTTTGTGGCATTATGCATTACTCGTAGAATTATGTATTGTTTCAGGATCTAGTGAGAAGAAGGGGGTCAGACTGTATGGAAAATCCAACTATTACCTTATCTGCACAGAGAAGCTTGTAAGGATTTGAGGAGTTGTAATCATAGGTTTATTTTTGAGGAGATGAGTTGACAGACCGTGAACAGTCTCTCTGAGTGAGAGACTGGCTATTGTGAAGTGGTTTTCAGACCCATGAGCATACTCTCAAGGTGAGAGTATTGCTGAGAATTATTTCCTAGTTCATTGGGAATTAGTCGATGGGCTCGGAGACTTCCTATTCGGACTATTGTTGGTAACCCTGGGAAGGGAAGTGGGGAAGCTGAAGGAATGTTGAGCAAAGAAGGGGCACACTTCCTTGGGGTAGGATTCCACTGATAAAACTTTCATTATGCTAGGTTTCATAGATTTTGTATGTTGATATGTGAAATAGATATTGGAATCTATAGCCGTACTCTTCAACAGTTTCTCCCATAATTTACATCATTTCCTTTAGCTCAATGCAACTTTGTGTTTCTATCTTTGGATTTTGGAATTCAACTAGAAAGTAAATTATTCACAATACCATAAGTGTTGGACCAAGATAAGTGACAAAATAACGTTATCAATAATGTTGAATATTTCTAGAGGATGAGGCACACCTTAGGTAGGTGTGCATAATTTTTATAAATTTCACAAGAATCACTTGAAGATATCCTAGGGAAGAAACTCAGTGTAGGGTTAGGTGTAACCCCTTGCTCGATGATAGGACTCATTAGAAAATTAGACTTTTGTTTTACACATTGTGCACCACAATTTTTCTTGACTTGATTAAGGTAGATATAGTTGGTTCTAAAATTTTATTATCCCTAGAGTTGTATTGAAAGTAGCATTATCTTTGATTTTTGGAATTCAACTAGAAAGTAATTCATTCACAATACCATAAGTGTTGGACCAACATAAGTGACAAAATAATATTATCAATAATGATGAATATTTCTAGAGGATGGGGCATGAGTACACATAGGCCAAAGATTTCATTATAGGGCCTATGTGGTGGTTTTATACCCCGTGCATGGGTTGGGAGTCCTAAAAGCGTATTGTATTCCTTAAGACATTTATAGTTCCTCCTCATACCATGTCATTGACTTGGAGAAGCATATATTGAAAAAATTCAATGATGGCCCCTTTCATTGGTCGTTGTTTATGTAAGGTTTGGCTCCACAAAGCCTTATAAAACCCAAAAGAAATTATTTGATAGAATGCTAACCTAACATTTATTTTACTTCATAATCAACATATAACCAAAATCAGCATATATAAAATTTATTGAGCTGAACATAATAGCTTACGGACAACCTTATAACACTTCATAGTCCTTAAATGCATAAAACAAATACGTAAATTAAAATACCTTGGTCTGATGCTAAGCTTCTGCTTGTCTTGTTGACCTTCCTGCTGCTGCCTTGCCCAGCTTGATGTGCTGATCAACTCTGCCCAAACCGTGTTTCCTCCCTGCCAGCTAGGACAACTTCCTAGCTCCAGGATACCATATGGATATCCTAGCCCCTGTGCCCAAAACCCCCAGCAAACCAGTGCCCCCCATAAAGATCCTTCCCCGACTATAGAACTCAAACTCTGAACCAACAAATCCAAGAGAACCCTGAAAAATAATAATCTCCTTCTGTAATCCTCCCCCCCCTTCATATCCCTCCTTCACCGACCCTTTTATCCTCTCCCCTTTCCTTATCCATACATTCATTGTCTTATCTGATTATTAATGTCTTATATGATTATTAATGTTTTATCCTTACATTTAATGCTTCTTATACCCTTCGTATACGTAATCCTTTAATTAAACAATTAAATTTATTAACCCTCTTAAATTTAATAACCATGTCATTGGATGTAATAGGTAATTAATTAATCAAAATTATAACAATTAATTAATTAATAAATATTTAATTAATATCATTATA